>PVHX01004499.1:0-107780 GCA_004024805.1 Geosciurus inauris | reverse complement strand
AAAATTTTTTAAAAAGACTACTTCAAGAAAGAGAGATTCTAAAACAAACAAACAAGAAAAAACAGAAATCCTTGAAATGAAGGAAACAATAAACCACTGAAAGTATCACCAACAGACTAGATCACTTGGAAGACAGAACCTCAGGAAACAAAGACAAAATATACAATCTTGAAAATAAAGTTTAACACACAGTGAATATGGTAAGAAACCAAGAACAGAACATCAAAGAATTATGGGGTAACATCAAAAGAACAAACTCAAGATTTATTGAGATAGAAGAAGGCACAGAGATTCAAACCAAAGGAATGCACAATCTCTTCAATGAAATAATACCAGAAAATTTCCAAACATGAAGAATGAATTGGAAAATCAAATACAAGAGGCTTACAGGACATCAAATGTACAAAATTACAACAGATCTACACCAAGGCACTTCATAATGAAAATGCCCAGCATACAGAATAAGTATAGAATTTTAAAGGCTGCAAGAGAGAGGAATCAGATTACATATAGGGGAAGACCAATTTGGATCTCAGCAGATTTTCAACCCAGACCCTCAAAGCTAGGAGATCCTGGAAAAACATATACCGAGCTCTGAAAAAAAAAAAAAGGATGCCAACCAAGAATCTTATATCTGGCAAAATTAAGCTTCAGATTTGGTGATTAAATAAAATCCTTCTATGATAAACAAAAGTTAAAAGAATTTACAGCAAGAAAGCCTGCACTGTGGAGCATTCTCAGCAAAATATTCCATGAGGAGGAAATGAAAAACAACAATGAATTCTGCAAAGGGAGGAACTACACTAGAGGAAAGGCCAATCAAAGGAGAAACCAAGCCAAGTTAACAACCAAAAATTAACTAAAATGACCAGGAATACAAACCATGTCTCAATAATAACCCTGAATGTGAATGACCTAAACTCATCAATTAAAAGACATAGACTGGAAGATTGTATTTTCAAAAAAGACCCACCAATATGCTGCCTTCAAGAGACTCATCTCACAGGAAAAGATATCCACAGACTGAAGGTGAAAGGATGGGGAAAAACCATATCATTCACAAGGACTGTGTAAACAAGCAAAGGTTTCCATCCTCATATAAGATAAAGTGGACTTCAAACCAAAGTTAGTGAAAAGGGATAAAGAAGTTCACTTTATACTTCCTAAGGGAATCATACACCAACAAGACATAACAATCTTAAATATCTATGCCCCAATCAAGCATCTATGTATATCAAGTAAACCCTTCGCAACTTCAAGAATCAAATAGGCCACAACACAATAATACTGGGTGACTTTAACACACTTCTCTCACCACTGGATAAATCTTCCAAAAAAACTAAACAAAGAAACTATAGAATTCAATCAATAATTTAGACTTAACAGACATATATAGAATATTCTATCCATCAATGAGTGAATATACATTTTTCTCAGCAGCACATGGATTATTCTCCAAAACAGATCATATGTTATGCTACAAAGCAAGTCTTAGCAAATACAAAAAAGTGGAGATACTACCCTGCATTTTATCTGACCATATGGAATGGAATTAGAAATCAATGACAAATTAAAAGAAAGAAGCTACTCCAATACCTGGAGACTAAACAATACACTATTAAGACATCAGGGAGGAGATAAAAAAATTCCTAGAGGTAAATAAGAACTCTGATACAACATATCAAAATCTCTGAGACACTATGAAGGCAGTGCTAAGAGGAAAGTTCATTGCATTAAGCTCATTCATTTAAAAGAAGAAAAAGTCAACAAATGATCTGACATTACAACTCAAAGCCCTAAAAAGTGGAAAAAACCTACACCAATAGAAATAGAAGACAGGAAATAACTAAAATTAGGGCTGAAATCAATGAAATTGAAACAAAAGAAACAATTCAAAAAATTGACAAAACAAAAAACTGGTTCTTTGAAAAAATAAATAAAATTGACAAACTCTTAGCCACCCTAATGAAAAGAAGGAGAGAGAAAACTCAAATTACTAAAATTCGTGATGAAAAAGGAAATATCATGACAGACACCATTGAAATACAGAAGATAATTAGAAACTACTTTGAAAATTTATACTCCAGTAAAATATAAAACCTTGTAGACACCAACAAATTTATAGAGGCATATGACCTACCCAAACTGAACCAGGAGGACATACACAACTTAAACAGATCAATTCCAAGCAAAGAAAGAGAAGATGGCATCAAGAGCCTGTCAACCAAGAAAAGCCCAGCTCCAGATGAGTTCTATACGACCTTCAAAGAAGAACTAATACCAATTCTCCTCAAACTATTTCATGAAATAGAAAAGGAGGAAACCCTTCCAAACTCATTCTATGAAGTGAATATCAGCCTGACACCAAAACCAGACAGAGATACATCAAAGAAAGAAAATTTCAGACCAATATCCCTGATGAACATAGATGCAAAAATTAAGATGCAAAGATTCTCAATAAAATTTTGGCAAATCACATACAAAAACATATTAATAAAATAGTGAACCATGGTCAAGTGGGGTTCATTCCAGGGATGCAAGGTTGGTTCCACATAGAGAAATCAATAAACATAATCCATCATATCAATAGACTTAAAGATAAGAATCATATGATTTTATCAATTGATGCAGAGAAAGCATTTGACAAAATACAGCACCCTTTCATGTTCAAAACACCAGAAAAACTAGGGATAGTAGGAACATACCTCCACATTGTAAAAGCTAGCTATGCTAAACCCAAGGCCAAAACATCCTAAATGGATTAAAATTGGAAGCATTTCCTCTAAAAACAGGAACAAAACAAAAATGCCCTCTTTCACCACTTCTATTCAACATAGTTCTTGAAACACTAGCCTGAGCAGTTAGACAGATGAAAGAAATTAAAGATATACACATAGGAAAAGAAGAACTCAAACTATCATTATTTTCTGATGACATGATATTAAGAGTATCCAAAAAATTCCACCAGAAAACTTCTAGAATTAATAAATGAATTCAGCAAAGTAGTAGGATATCAAATCAACACCCATAAATCAAATTCATTTCTATACATCAGTGATGAATCCTCTGAAAGAGAATTTAGGAAGTCTACTCCATTCACAATAGCTTCAAAAAAAAATTTAGGAATCACTCTAACAAGAGCAATGAAATTCTCACTCTTGGAACATGGTGAATACCTGTCTTCTTTTTTAAATTTATTTCTTTTATTTTGATAAGATGCAGAGCATAACCTCTGGTCTTTTGTTCCTAGATCTTACAGTTCAGTGCAAGACTTGTGGCCTCTGGGCTAGCTGACAGGAGCAAGAAGGACCTGGCTGGGCGCGGTGGCACCCACCTATAATCCCAGCACTTTGGGAGGCTGAGGTAGGAGGATTGTGAGTTCAAAGCCAGCCTCAGCAACAGTGAGGTGCTAAGCAACTCAGTGAGACTCTGTCTCTACATAAAAACACAAAATAGGGCAGGGAATGTGGCTCAGTGGTCGAGTGCCCCTGAGTTCAATCCCTGGTACAAAAAAAGAAAAAAGAAGGGCCTGAGTCAGAGTCCCCTCCCTAGTCCAAACAGACCTTGGCCAGAAAGGTGATGTTGTTATCATAGCTTGAAGCCAGAGTCAAGTCCATCATAGTCATAATTGACTGCCCCCTTTAGCCCCAGAATAGTATTTGTTACTCAGTGAATAATTGTGTCAGCATTCAATAAAAATCCATGAATGAGTATGATTTCAGTCAGTCTGAAATTTCAACATCTCTAGCTATTAGAGAAATGCAAATTAAAACTACATTGAGAATCTATCTCACTCACTCCAGTCAGAATGGCAACTATCAAGAATACAAGTAACAATAAATGTTGACAGAATGTGGGGAAAAGGTACACTTATACATTGCTGGTGGGACTGCAAATTGGTGCAACCACTCTGGAAAGCAGTATGGAGATTGCTCAAAAACTTGGAATGGAACCACCATTTGTCCCAGTTATCCTACTCCTTCGTATATACCCAAAGGACTTAAAATCAGCATACTACAGTGACACAGCCACATCAATATTTATAGCAGCTCAGTTCACAACAGATAAGTTATGGAACCAACCTAGATGCCCTCAAATGAATGATAAAGAAACAAATGGAAAAGAAAATGTGGTACATATACACAATGAAGTATTACTCAGCCATAAAAAAAGAATGACTTTATGAATTTTGCCAGTAAATGGATGAAACCAGAGACTATCATGCTATCTGAAATAAGCCAATCCCCAAAACTAAAGGCAGAATGTTCCTCTCTGATATGCAGATGCTAACACACAATAAGGGAGGGGGTGGATAGAAGTTCATTGTATTAGAGAAAGGGGAATGGAGGGAAGAGAGAGTGGATGGGAATAGGAAAGAAAGAATGAATCAGACATAACTTTCCTATGTTCATATTGATATAGACTAGGTTACCATGAGTGACTCCATCTTAGCTAAGGCATCCATTTTAGTTTCTTATGACCCCGAGCCGAACCCAGAGCTTTGTCAATTATAAATGATCATGAAAAGTACAGAATGTGTCAGTTACAAATGATCGTGGAAAGTCCCGGATGTGCGCAGAATGCACGCATTGCTTGATACGCACTGTTTTGCTAAGGACTCTGTTCAGTGTCTGGACCCCTGCTTGCCTACAGCTATGCCAACCAGGATGTGGTTTTTTGACTTTAAATACCCTGGAACGCTCAGGCTGTTCCCTGTAGAGACAGTTCAGGTCCCATAGGAAGCAGTTGTTGGCCAGCTACTAAAGACTCTCCAATTTGGACACCACTGGGACTTAGTGTGTTTCCTTGGTGTGTTTCCCATAGCACACACGTGAATACACAACCCGTGAAACGCCACATCATGTACTCCACATCCCTCAAGAATGGGATCCTGATGAGAATAAGTTACACTCCATATATGTATAAAATGTCCGTACTTAAACTGGCATTGCAGCGGCAATCAGGGGTCCTAGTACACAGGACATGTCTATTATGTCCTGTAACACAGGGGTCCTCACAGCCATTAGGGGGAAGAACTGTGTGCGGTCTCTGCAGACAGGCGCTTAGAGATCCAGGCGCAGATGTGACCACAGACTTCCAGGAGATCGTTCCTACGGATGACTAGCTGTACATCAGCCTGGCGGGGCTCGCTACAAATGTCCAGACAGTTGCCCAGTGCCTCAAGTTCGGGCTGACCCTGTCTGAGTTGAAGGAAGGTGAGCACATTAAGCCTCACACCCTCATGAATGTGGTCACCAACCTCTTGTATGAGAAACGGTTTGGCCCCTACTACACAGAGCCAGTCATTGCTGGGCTGGGCCTGAAGACCTTTAAGCCCTTCATTTACTCTCTAGACCTCATTGGCTGCCCCATGGTGACCGTTGACTTTGTAGTTAGTGGCACCTGCGCTGAACAAATGTGTGGAATGTGCGAGTCTCTCTGGGAGCCCAACATGGATCCAGAACACCTGTTTGAAACCATCTCCCAAGCCATGCTGACGACTGTGGACCAGGATGCAGTGTCAGGCCTGGGAGTCACTGGCCACGTCATTGAGAAGGACAAGATCCACACCAGGACACTGAAGGCCCAATGGACTGACCCTGTTCACAGAATCTGGTTTTTCTTTTTCTTTCTTTCCCTTTAAAAAAAAATAAAATAGGCTTTCTTTCATTAAAAAGAAAAGAAAAAGAAATGTCCATAATTGAAGAAATTCAAGAGCATTTAGAATGAAGACTTGAAACACAGAGAAGATAAATAAAGACAAATATTACTTGGACATTTTTTGGGTAAAAAATAAAGACTGGATGAGACAGGAGAATCACAAGTTCAAAGCCAGCCTCAGCAACAGCAAGGCATTAAGCAACTCAGTGCGACCCTGTCCTAAATAAAACACAAAATAGAGCTGGGGATGTGGATCAGTGGTCGAGTGCCCCTGAGTTCAATCATTGGTACCAAAATAAATAAATAAAGCCTGGAAAGCATAAAAATTTTAAAAGCAACTGGAATGTAAAGAAAGATTACCTACAAAGGAATAAAAGTTCAACTGTTAGTAGACTTCTAAAATAAATGAATTCTATACTCACCTAACCCATTAAGCAAGAATGACAATATAATAAAGATACTTTGAAAATATTTATAATTAAGAGACCAACTCTAGGGGCTGGGGTAGAATGCTTGCCTAGCACACGTGTGAGGCACTGGGTTTGATCCTTAGCACCACATAAAAATAAGTTAATAAAGGTATTGTGTCCATCTACAACTAAAAATATGTTTTTTTTAAAAGAGACCAACTCTAAAAGAACACTTAAGAATTTACGTCAATATATGTACTGTGACTTGAAATGCATTATTCTGTTTTTAAAATAAATTTTTAAAAAAAGATTAAAAAAGGAATTTGCGTCAGAAAGAATAAAACAGTGCCCAAAAGGAAAAAGGGAGATGAAAGAAGAGATGATGGCACAAAACTTGATAAACATATGATTAAATCTAAATAAATATTTATGACAATAAGAACTACTTTTAGGAACATAAAAGCAATTTTGATCTAAAATAGATGGCAAAAATAGCATGAAAGACTGAATTTTAGGAAAAATTCATTGCCAAAAATCTAAAGAGCACTGTATTGTTTGGTAGACATATAAAGAAACTAATTTTTTAATTTTAAAAATCAAAGCTGGGTATGGTAGCACCTAACTATAATCCTAGGGACTTGGGAGCCTGAGGCAAGAGGGTTACAAGTTTGAGGCCAGCCTGGGCAATTTAGCAAGACTCTGTCTTAAAATTAAAAAATGTTAAAAGGCTGGAGATGTAGTTCAGTGGTAAAATGCCTGTGGGTTCAATCCCCAGTACCACAATAAATAAATACATAAATAAACAAACAACAAATTCAAGTTATGTATGTTTTTAAAAAGTAACTTTAACCCTTACATATAACTTGTATACTATTGTGCAGGAGAGAGAAAATAAAGTACAACCATTCCAAGAGAAGACTGGAAAAGCTAAAATGAACACACACATACATGTACACACACAGAGAGAAAATGGTACAAATTAAGGAGGTAGAAATAAATTTAGATATAACACTATTATCCTATCAAACACTGATGGATTACATCCATATTAAAATTTTCTGATTTGATTGCTCTCTTCCAGTGACACACCTAAAACTTTAAACATCATGGGTGTACAAGTGAAGAGGAGATTGTACCGCAAGAACACGGGAGCCAGATTGAAGGGGTGGTCAAAGGTAGGAAACATGAGTAGAAAAAGAATAATGACTGTTATTTCCACCCGCAGTTGCTCTAGACTCTAAGCATACTTTATTAAACGAAAGAAGGGAGGTCAAGAGGGATGGAGGAAGGGACATCAAGTGTGTCTTCATGGTGGTGTGGGAGCAGTCTGAATGTGTCAAAAAGTACATTTCAACACATGGTCTCTCACCAAGAGGACACATTAAAGAACACGCATTTCCACAGAGAGGCACACCAAGCAGGACTGAAAATGAGCACTCCAGGGGGATTCGTGTTAAGTAAGCAAGGGGAGATGGAAGGCAGAGCCAAAGCGGGGAGAGGGCCAGAACCTGGGGCTTAAGTAGTCAAACAGGATTCCAAAGTCCAAGGAACAAGATTAAAGGATGCAAATCAGCTCCATTCACTTTGAAGGGAGATGAAAGAGAGAGGGTAGGGTGGTAGGCTGAGGACAGAAGGAAGAACAGGTCTGATCATGTGGTGAAAATTGAGGAGTGAATGATAGACTCCTGTTACTGCGACTTGGCTGGCTCCCCAGCATTCCCACATCTGTGCTAGTGTAGCCTACGCCACCGTGGCTACTGTCTGTGTTTTGTTCATGGCTGAATTACCAGACTTAGAGGAGCGCCCACTTGTGGGAGGCAGGCAGTAACTATTTGCTGAGTAAATGGGGACTCCCGCTGGCGTTTCTGTCTTGTTGCTCTGCATAGCCTTGATGGGGAAAATGCTCTCGTCCAGCTGAATCAGCAGGGCCTTTTGTTTCATAGGCTAATTATTATTTCTTCTTATTATTTCATGATAATATTTCTTCTTATTATTTCATGATAATAATAACAGATTATTAAAATAACTGATGTTAGGAACCCCAAGAAAGTTCTAGAGTATCCACAGGACCGAAGGAACTCATTTTGAGATTTGCTGCCCAAGGGCACCCAAACTTTCCTAGCACTTACCTCTCCCACTCTCCCTCCCCCTTTTCCTCTGTCTCCCTCTGTTGTTAACTCTTCCCAAGCAAAAGTGAAAACAATCTATATTCCCTCTCCACTGACACATCTCCTTCTCATAGCCACGTTTTTTCAAAGGTGAAAAAAAAAAAAATAAAAGGACAGCAAAGACAGTTCAACTTTAAAATGGTTCAAAAATGATATGCAGTCAGTAGAAACCGTCCTGTGAATTTCCCCAGCTAGCGCTACTTGGCATCACACTGTCATGACGCTGGGCAGGGCAGCCAGCCACAGGTCCTAGTCAGCCACACAATCACAAGGGGAAACAATTCATTCTTTAAAGTGTGCTGTGCTGGTAAGCTGTGACGTTTGGTAGGCTAGGTGTAGTCGATGTGTTTTCAGTTTAGGATATGTTCAGTTTACAATGGTTTATTGGGACATGATCCCATTATAGTCCAGGAGGAGCTATAAACAGGTTAAAAAAAAAAAAGGTACTTGCCTGTAGAAGGAAAAAGCACTTAGGGCTGAGAAAGAGGTAAGTAAACAATGTGCAATGGTTAGAGAAGAACAGGAGAATAACGTCTGTAAGTGGGTGTTGTTTAAACTGAGAAATGACAGATGAGTAGGAGTCAGCCAGGTTTTAAGTGGAAGAGAATGTGGGGGAAGAGGATATGCAAATACCTGGAAAGAGGAGGGTCATGATTTGTTCAAAGAATGCACGAAGTCCAGGCTGGCCACAACAGCCCGAAGAACCTAGAAGACAGAACCTAGAAGACAAGGGGAGAGTTCTGGAAATGCCTAGTATTTATAAGGCCAAGTCAATACAAAGGGAGGCCCACATACCATATATCTACTTGCAAGTTATAAATCCAGCTAGCCAACTATTCAAATATGTTTTCTCTTCCCACCCTGACATGAGTGGCTTTGGGTGTGTGTGCTGGGCAGTGATGAGGAATACCATATATGCCGTGAAGAGGCTAAAGGAGTCTGACCTAGAGTGGACTGAGGTGAAGCAGCTATCAAGGTTTGATCACCCAAATATTGTGAACTTTGCTGGCTACTGTGCTGAGAGCGGCTTCTACTGCCTTGTCTACGAGTTCCTGCCCAGTGGCTCCCTAGAAGACTGTTTCCACTTCCAAACTGACACCTGCCCTCCTCTCTCCTAGCCTCAGCGACTAGACAACTCAGGGCCATTCAGGCTTTACATCAGGACAGCCCAGCCTCATCCACAGAGACATCAAGAGTTCTAATGTCCTTCTGGATGAGAGACTGACGCCCAGGCTGGGAGACTTTGGCCTGGCCCCTTTCAGCCACTTTGCAGGGGCCAACCCTGGCCAGAGCAGTGCCATGGTCTGGACACATGCTGTTCGGGGCACTTGGCTTTCCTGCCTGATTTGTACATCAAGACGGGTGGCTGGCTGTGGATTCAGACACTTTCAGCTTTGGAGTGATAGTGCTGGAGACCCTGGCTGGCCAAAGGGCTGTGAGGACACAGGGAGCCAGAACCAAGTACCTGAAAGACCTGGTTGAAGACAAGGCTGAGGAGGCTGGAGTTCCAGGCTATGGATGAGTAAAAGATTATTTCACAGTCTTCTATTGATGAACATTTAAAATTTCTAGAAGTAAATATTCTGGGTTAAATGGTAGGAAGTATAGTAAAATAAAAAATATTAAATGTTTCTCAAAACTTGAACTACTTTACATCAGTAATAGTAAATGCTGGTGTTCTCTCACCCACATTCAGTAAATATTGATATGTAACTAAAATCTTTGGCCAGTCTTTTGGGAGAAAAATTAACTCATTTTAAAATTAATTTACATATTAAGAATTACTAATAAAGTTGAGCATGTTTTGCCATTTTGAAAATTCTTTTTTCTCTCTTCTAGATATTACTTTTTCATATCCTTAATGACATTTTATGTTGGAATTCATTTTTTTCTCATTTTTTTTCTGTAAAAATTCCTTAAAACAAGAAAGTACTGTTGCAGTAGTTTCTCTGCTCTGATGCAACTTATTTTATCTAAGGGCTTTTTCTTTCATTATCACAATATAAATTTTAAAATTAGCTATTGAATCCATGTATAATTGTTTTTGCATGTTAGAGTGAAATTTAATTTCTTGTACATAAATGACTACTTATTCTGTTCCTTTTAATCGGAAATATCTATGTCTTTCTATTCCTGTTTGTTTATTTTCTATTCTCTATTGTATTCTAATGCTAAATTAGCCTTTTCGGCACCAATACTGCAGTATTCCATATATTACCTATTTACCTATTTAGGATATGTTTTGTTAGATGGCATTCTGGCCCATTCAGCTTCAATTTTTAAAAAATATTTTTGGGCTTTGCTCTGGGCAAGGACAGATAAATTCTTTTTATTTTCTTTAGCACGAAGCTATCTGAAGCACTGTGATGCCTGGTGCTAACCTGGCATGTTGTTTCATGCTTTGTTTTGTTTATTTGTTTTTCCTTTTTGCAGTGCTGGGACCTCTTGCTTGCTAGGCAAGCACTCTACTGCTGAGCCACATCCCCAGCCCATCATGCTCTACAACTTAGTATATAGTGGGTGTTGAATAGATAGTTACTAAAAGAAATGAAAAGCCCTTTCCAGAAGCATTTAGGGGCTGTCAAAGAATATGTGACACACCAAACAGAGGACTTTGTTACTTACTACACCTCACACCATACATAGCTAAGAATGTTGCAGAAAATCCTCAGCAGAATGGTAATATGGAGCTATAGGCTGCAGGATCATGACAAGAACTGAATGAACAGAACCAAATCCAGAAAAATTGTACATATGATGAAGATTGAGTATGTATGTATCAGTCAGCCACTGCTGTTTAACACAACCTCAGTGGTTAAAATAATAAGCATTTGTTATTGTTCATGAATCTACAAGCCAGCCAGGTAGCTCTTGTCTTGGCTGGACTCTTGCATGTTTGAGGGCTGTAAACTTGTTTAAAATAACTCAGGGTTCGGAATGTGAGCTCTTCTCTATATGGTCTCTTGCAGTCTTACTCACTAATCCAGGCTTGTCGGGAGAGAACATAAGAATGGAACAGAATAAGTAGTCATTTGTGTACAGCTTCTTGACATGGGCACACACCACTTGAGATTACCACTCTGCACAAGAAGGTGCAATTGGAAATAAAAGAAAGATACAGAGAAGGGAAAAAATAGGAGAAAATAAGGTCTTGTAGTACATCATCCACAAAATGGGTCAGTAAGATAAAGTTGTTATTTTTCATTTTATAAGTGTGAAAACTGAGTCTGTCTATATTAGCAGATGTTTACATTTTGCCAAGTTTTCTAATAAGTAGAAATAGTGTTTCCTGAAATCAAAGCATTCTGGATGGTCCAGTAACTAAAGTGCATTCTATTTCTAAACTCAAATTTATATTCTCACCCCTTTACCCATCCTATACAATGAAGTCACACTCTACTGTATGTATTAACATTGCAGGATGCCATGTGGGGTTAATTGAATAATAATGCTCTTTGAAATTACCCCCAAATAAAATAATCTTTTAAAATGTTTTTTAAGTTTAAAAAAAGAAAAAAACTCTCAAATATTCTTAGATAATTTCTTAATTATGGGAATCAGCTTGTCAAGCTTCATAGAAGTTAAGATGTTGATTAGGATTAAATTGAATCCTAATGGTGGTGGGGGACTGACATTTTTCCAGTATTTAGCCATTTGTTCCAAGAAAACATGCTTTTCAACTTATGCTAAAGATCATTAATGCCTTTTAGCAGTTTTATATTTATTTTATATAGTCTTGCACATTTCATTTAGATATATTCTTAAATATTCTACATATTTTTAGGCTATTTGCATTGGATCCTTTAGAATGTAATGTTGAAATTACATTTTATAGTTGCTTAAAATCAGCTATTAATGGTTGCATCTTATTCTTTCAATGTTTTTAACTGATTTATACAAACCTTTTCAGTGTATTTTTCATAGATGAAGCTCTTTTTCTCTTCAAATAACACTTTTGTCCCTTTGTTATATGGCTGGTTTCTCACTCATATATTGCTGCATTTGCTATACCTAGGATACAAGACATTTTTGTCATTTGTTTACTTTGATGGCTTTGTTTGCTTTTGTTGGTGGTGGTTTGGTTTTGGGCGGTGTTTTTTTGTTTTTGTTTTTTGTTTTTTTGTTTTATACTAGGAATTGAACCCATGGATGTTTGATTACGGAGCTATATCTCTGCCCTTTTTTTATTTTTTATTTTGAAACAGTCTCACTAAGTTGCTAAGGGTCTCCCTAAATTGCTGAAGCTGGCCTGAACTTATGATCTTCCTGTCTCAGCCTCCGCAGTCTCTGGGATTACAGGTGTGTGCAATGCTTTTAATGTCTCTTTATTAAGTATCATGTATAAGTATTCTTTTGATGTAGAGCTCTTTTTTTGTTGTTGTTGTTGTTAAGGAAATACCTTCTACTCTACCTTGCTCAAATTTGCATTAGAAATGAGTATTGAATTTCTAACTATTATGTCATTTTTATATGACCATGAAGATTCTCTTCAACTGTTAATACAGTTAACTGTCTTAATATACTTTTACTTATTAAAATACAGGAAAGAATAATAAATACTATAACAAATACTCATTAACTATACCATCAAAAATATGTTAGCACATAACAGAGATAACACTTTTTCCAGCAGCTCCTTCCAACTTTATGTTCTCTATATAAGTCATATACTATATAATTTATTCTAATTTATTAAAAATAAGGTAATGACGATGAAGCTAAAGTACTTGATCACTCCTATCACTTTGATTCCACCTCCTATCTTTGAGATATTTACTAAAATAGGTTTGGTACAATTTTTGTAGCCTACTTTTTATATATTTTATGTACCTATTCTATAATTTTGTGAATTTCACAGAAAAATATATTTTCTGTATTGCATTATATAGGAACATAATAAGAATTAGTAATGTAGTTTTTTCTTTTTACTTTAATTCTTTAATAATGTGATTTTCAAATTTTGTTTTCTACGAAGCCATTTACACGTTTCAATTGGCAATATTCTCCAATTTATAGTTGATATGAAGAGCAAGTTAACTATTATAAGTAGGGTCATAAGCAGTGAGCTAATGATCAGAAGTTACATCCTAGGTTCAACATAGCCAATAACTTTAAACAAAAAGACTTCATTTCAGTAACAATCTAAAATAATAAAATTAGTAAAAGAAAGCATTTAATGTTGTACATACAATGTGCCACACATTATTCTGGCATTTTGTGTCTATCAGTATCCTACATCGAGACAGTCGTGTGATATATTTACACTCCCTGTTAGAAGATAGATCGATGGTGTTAACATTCTTTATTATGCTTGATGAAACTGAGGTAGAGTTTCAGGAACTTGTTCATAATTACACACCCATAAAAGAACAGTTTAAAGGTAAAATTTCTACCATTAAGCACAAATGACTCAGATTACTGGTTAAAACTTTTATACTTTCTTTTTTGTTTTTGTTTTTGTTTTTGTCTTTTTGTACTGGGAATTGGACCCAGTTCACTTGGCAACTGCCTCCCCAGCTCTTTTTAAAAAATGTTTATTTTGAGACAGAGTCTCACTAAGCTTGTTGCCAAAACTGGCCTCAAACTTGAGATCCTTCTTCCTCATCCTCCTAAGCCACTGGAATTACAGGCATGCACCATCACACCTGACCTAAAACTTCTAGAAAGCAACTTGCCCGTTATTGACCCTGAGCTTATTGAACAGAAAATAATTTTAGTTTACAGAAGACAGAGCATGTATAACATTGAATTTCAGGAAGAAATTTCCCACATAGAGTTTCCTGTGTGTAATTGTTGAGTTTCCTGTGTATATGACTAATAATAACATGGACAATATATTTATAATCACATCAATATACTTAATCTTCCTATAGTGTTGCTCTGAAAAACAATTTGGCTCCTCATTTAGAACTGTTAACTTGTAACTCAAAGTCTATTCTGCCTCCAGGCTTTTCATTTTTCCTTATTTAATATCCCATTGACTTACAGTTTCTCTAATTTTCATTTTAGCCAAAGCTAACTGAAAATATTTTTGAGCATATAATTTTTTATTTCCAAAGGCCCCCTCATAAACAGATCCCCCTCTGACTTCTTTAACCAACACAAGTGATCTAACATGTGCTGCCACCGTAAGACCAAGCCAAGCCCAGCAAATACCCTTCTCCATGCCCTTTCTAACCTGTCCCTCTTCCCCTGGGAACCCCTCTGGCATTCTCCTCAAAAGGTTCAACAAAAATAGACCAACTAGAAGGAACTAAATAACTGGTGTGTTTGTCATGTTTGATTGAGACGGATTTTCCTAGAATAGAATCAGTTAGTGGGAAGGATGGGCCAATGTACTCTCCATTCTTGGTAGCTCAATGTCCCACTCTTCTGTTGCTGCAGTGTGGTTACTTCTTTGGATTTCAGTGTCTAGGGGTGACTTCTGCCCCCAGCTGTGTTTCCCAACAACTTTATGGTCTTTGCCTTCCAAGATGATGATGTAGTCATTTTTTTTTTCTTTTCAAGCTTATTTTAAAAACTCATTATAAAAAATTAGAAATAGATAATTTAGAAAGTTATATCAAAACACCCATACCTACCAATCAGCTTTATCTATTAGCATTGCTTATAATGCATTAAATTTTAGATGATCCATTTGCTATCTTATGAGCTCTGCCAGCCCTGGAAACTCAGGCCCATGAAAGCCTCTCTCCACTTCTAGCGTAGGTGGACCTAGTACCTCCACATAACAGTTCCATCCCTTTCCTTTGAAAAAATAATTGCTAAAGTTTACATTGTATTTCATAGAATGTTTCAAAGATAAAGGAAAACAGAAACAATAACAAAATAAATTCCCATGAATCTAGAACCCAATCTTAACGAATATATTCTTCATTTAGCTTAGAAGTATTTTTGAAGTTCATCCACGATGTAAAATGTATCAGTAACTCAGTTCTTTTTCTTGCTGAATAGCATTTCATTGTGTGGAGATACCACATTTTGTATAGTCATTGAAAAGTCATTGTCATCAGCTTTTGGCTCTCACGAACATTGCTGCTATGAATAGTGGTGTGCCTATCTTTTTGTGAATACATGCTCTCATTTCTCCTGGGTAGATTCCAAGGAGTGGAATTGCTGAGTCATGTGGTAAGTTTATGTTAAACTTGTAATGAAACTGCCAAATTGCTTTCCAAAGTGGCTACGCCATTTCTGTTCTCACCAGCAACGTATGAGGGTTCTAATTTCTCCACATCCCCCGACTCATGCCCACTAATATCCTACTCTGAGGAAACATTTATTCAATTTTTTAAAAATATCTTTATTTGTAGATGGACACAAGATCTTTATTTTATTTATTTATTTTTATGCGGTGTTGAGGATCGAACCCAGTGCCTCACATGTGCTAGGCAAGCACACTACCACTGAGCTGCACCCCAGCCCTTATTCAAATCTTTTGCTCATTTTTAATTGTGATGTCTATCTTCTTTTGAGTTGTAAGAGTTTGTTATGTCATAGGTGTGGGGGCCGAAAATAATGTAGTCTGAGAAAAGGAAAGTTTTTCCCCACCTCCTCCAATAGATGCCTTCCTGACGCTAACCGCAGAAAGGGAGAAGCAGAAAAGAAGTGCATCACCACACTGAGATGATAATCTTCAGCCAGAACACAGGACCCTTGACCCAAGGGCTCCACTCCCTGACTATCTCATTGATTGATCAAAACAAGCCTCAAATTCCTAAGGGCCCAGGAGAACCCGGGAGAACCTGCAGGGTTTTTTTGTTAGAACACCTCCCTCAAAATAACCTACAAAGACCCAGTCCCTTTATTTGTTCAGGGCTCATTTTCCACCAGGAAAGTGGGTCCATCACCTCCGTAGATGTAATCCTGCTCCTGAATAAAGCCTGAAATGGCTTGCATAGTTTGCTGCCACCTTGATCTTTCTGCATTTACATTATGTATTCCAAATGCAAGGTCTTTAGAGATATTTACCTTTTCTGTGGAGAATGTCCTTTAATATATCCTGTCCTTTAACAAGTCTGGTAGTGATGGATTTTTTCAGCTTTGGTATGTCCAAAAGCATCTTTATTTTGTTTTCTCTTTTGAAACATATTTTGGCTACATATAAGATTCTAAATTGGCATTTTATTGGTTTTTTTGTTTTGTTTTCGTGTTTGTTGGTTTTGTCTCTCCTCTCCCCCATTCACTGCAGTGATTTTGAGGCAGCTTTCTGCACCTTTCCTAGAGCTTGCTGCCGGGTTAGGCTCTAGTTCCCCTTCCCAGTGTTCCATGCACTTCCCATGTGAGTCTATATGGGGGAATCTAAATTAAGATTATGCCCTTCTGTTGTAGCGACAGAGGAGGCAAGACACTGGATAGGGAACAGGAAGCAGGTTTATTTGACTGCAGTCGGTTCAGAGGGTACAGCGTTTGCTGTAATCAATCAATTCCCCTGAACCCTGAGTTCAGGCAGTTTCAGAACTTTATACCCAGTGTATAAGGGGAGGGGCTCAGAAGTTCACAGTCTGCAGAAGTTCACACAAAAGCAGCTTTTTCTTTTACTGTTTTGGGCAAGTTAGCCCTTCAAGGACAGCGCCTGAGAAAGGGAGAGCTTCTTCTCCCCTTTCTTTTCTCCTCTGCCAGCTGTTACCATGGAGCCCACTTAGTAACATCTCTTATCTCTGAAATGTAAACATCTCTGTGAAGCTCAGGCCCAAGGCCAGAGACCTTGTTAAAGGATCTGTCCTTCTTGTTACACTTTGCATTTGCAAACACACTTTTATAAAATATTATATTGTTACTATACTAGATAGTCCATAAATGTTTGTGAAAAAAACTAGCAAAGGGGCATTCAACACCTGGAGTGCTGATCTCTTTCAGGCCAGTGGCCAATTAAGATAGAGCAACAGGAAACAGGAAGTTTAACTACATTGAACTCTTTGTAGAGACTCTTTTGCTGATAGTCCTAAGATCAATTACGGTGCAGATTTCGGAGAAGCTTAATTAAGATTTTTTGTGGAGGAGGGGGTGCCACTACACTTCCGTATGTGGTCCTAGATATTTTTGCTTGAGGAAAGTTTATTAGTTTGTAGTCCTTACTTGGTGCCATTGTTTTGGATTTTTTTCTTATTTTCCTATTATAAGTGTGTTGGTTCTTATTTTTATTTTATTTTATTTTTTGGTACTGGAGATTAAACTCAGGGACACTCGACCACTGAGCCACATCCCCAGCCCTATTTTGTGTTTTATGTAGAGACAGGGTCTCACTGAGTTGCTTAGCACCTCGCCCTTGCTGAGGCTGTCTTTGAACTGGAGATTCTCCTGTCTCAGCCTCCCTAAGTGCAGGGATTACAGGCTTGCACCATGGTGCCCGGCTGGTTCTTATTTTTGTTGTTTATTTCTCCTGAATTCCTTATCTCTTTCCTTCATTTCTTTATGGTTTAAAAATCTTTCCTTCCTTTTGCCTTTTTTGTCTGTTGGGCATCATTTTTATATTCCATTTAATCATTTAAAAAATTTTTAAATTTGTTATCATTTAACTTGAATCATTCTGAAATGACTTTCCTTTTATTTCTATTTCTTCAATGAGAATTTCAATGAGTTTTGCCACTTTTTCAAGCTCTTCATTTCTTATTTTTAAAATTCTCATGTTGTTTTTCATATTACTGACTCGATTTCTTCTATCTATCTTACTTTGAAATTTAAGCTAGATTACTCATGTACTTTGTGAGTATATCTGACATGGTCCATAGGGATTTTATTCTGCTTTTTATTTTCCCTTTTAATAATGCATCATTTCCATGGTGCATTTTTTGTGTGAAATGAATTTTCCTGTGCTTTTATAAGTGAAGGGAAGGGCAGGCCAGGAAGATTTTCTTTTGTTGCTTTTTGAAGTTATTAGAAATCTGCCTTCTTCAAGCCAGCTCTCCTAGGCCTTCTTTTTTTGTTTTTGCAGGGTGGTGGTGAGGGGGGCCATATGGGTTGTTTGTGTTCAGCAATCCCTTCCAGCAGACTGTTCACATTTAGGTCTTCTATTGCAGGGCTTTGTTTGGAAAGGGAGCTTTGGTTTAGTTTCATGAGATCATGGACCTAGATGTCTCACTTTTTTAGATCTAGGTTCTTGGAGCTTACTCAGAAATGGAGCCTGCTGAAGTGCTGTCCGATGCAGATGTGGAAGCTTTTCTCACAATGGTCTGCTGAACTTTCCAAGATGTGGCTGTTGGTGTTTGAGGGGTTCTTCTCTTCTCCAGCCCTGAGGATGTCCCACTATCTCCCTCTGCATCTTTGTGTGCAGATGACAGGGAAGTCAGGACCAAGGAAAAGCTCCAAGACCCATTTGAAAAGAAATAAATAAAAGAGTTGTCAGAAATGACTGGTTATTACACCAAGAAATATGTGTAAAGCTTAGGTGTAGCAAAGCTACCGAAGGGATGCTGTTTTAAACACAGAAGCAGGCTAATAATGATTTGAAAGTAAACAAAAAGCTGTAAACATGTATAAAAGAACATTTATTCCTTCTCTTTATCACCTATAAGCTTATATATTTATTTTATGTCATGTTTAGATATAAACAATTAGATAATAAGTTTAAAGCTTTCATTTTTACTTTTTGCTTAAGCAGACTAAATATAGTTCAATGAGATAGTTTACCTCTTCTGTTTATAGTAAGACTTGAAATCCAATGACTATTTTCCACTTAATAGCATATCTCAATCTACATGCTGAGTTTTTATCAGAAATACTTGATCTGTCTTTGGGTTTCAAAAAATTTACAGATGATAAAGTAAATTCACATACTCAAGTTGTTGCAAGTGTACTAAAATGTTTCCCAATAACTGGATTGAGAATTACTTATTAAATTTAAATTAACTAAAATTTACTAAAATAGAAATTCAGTACCTGAATGGAATTAACCACATTTGATGTGTTCAATAGTCATTTGGAGTAGCATCTACTAAATTGAACAGAACAGCTTTAGGGAGTAATTGCAAGGCTGAAGAACATAGATTTTTTCAATTTTGTACTATTTGCATATATTGCTTATCTAAATAAATGAATAAATTGACTTCTTTGTTTAAAAGAAACAAACAGTAAGTTTTAAAGCAATAAACAGCAAGTCATTAGGTTGCGGAAATCACAAATACATCCCTACAGGATATATGGGAAGCAGAGAGCTATTATCTTAATATTATATAAGTAAGTTTCTCATGGCTTAGAACAAAATTCCCAGTGATAAATTCCATAAACACATTCCAAAGTACTGTATCACAAACAACTTATTTGAAAGTAAAGATTATGTGCCTAGTAAAGCTGCTATTTAACTCCAAGAACAGAATCAAAGTGTTAATGAAGATAGAGGTATCTAAGGTAAACACAGCTTGAGTAGAATAATTTTATAAAATGTGAATAGAAAAAAATACAATATGAATTCATATTTTATATATTTGATTTCAAATACATATGTATGGACTTCAAACATTAGATACTATAAATTGAACAATATGCACATTTAAAATGTGCTTAAATAGATTTTATTTATTTCAGTCTATGTTTATAAGTGGAATTGTTGTAGGACAGACGAAGCTGGATATGGGGCCGGGGAGGGGGGACTAGCAGGAAGCAAGTTTATGGGCTGCAGCAAGGTCCAGAGGGCTTTCGCCACAATCAATCAATCCCTCTGAACCCCGAGTTCAGAAAGTTTTAGAACTTTATACCCAATGTGTAAGGGGCTCACAGTGTGTCAGAGGCTCACAATCTGCAGAAGTCCACATAAAAGTAGGTTTATTTTAATTCTTCTGGGCCCCAATTCAGGCCAGGTTTTACAATAATAACCCCAAGGATGCTCTGTGAAAATCAGTGCGAAGGAAAGGAAGAGTTCTCCCTCTCGCCCTCCACCAAGCTGGCTTTCAAGGACCTAATTCACCATTTACTTTTATCTTTTGGATTGTAAAGGACTTTTCCTAGGACCTAACTACTGTCCTTTGAAATGCAAATGCCTCTATGAAAACCTTGAGTTAGTCTTTTTATTGCATTCTGCTCCTGCAAACATGCCTGAAAATTCCTTTGCAAAAATCCTTGCTGGAAGTCTAAGAGCAATTATGGTGAGGGTCTCTGGAAAAGCTTAATTGAGATTTTCTGTGGAGGAGGGGGCTGCCATTATAGAATGAGCCTTTATTTTTATAGTGTTTATTCTTACCTGGTTTTAGGATTGGTTTTACAGACTCTAAGTAGAGGAAGTGGGGCGCAAATAAAATCTCCTTTTTTATTGAAATGGGGAGTATTATAGGAGAATTAGCACACTTTGTCTTGAATTCTACAACTTACCTGTGTTTGTGTGGTTATTACTCTAGTCAAGGTTTATAGCCCCTCTTTAGCCAATTTTAGTAAATGCATTCTTAGAAAAACTTTTCTTCACTTCCATTTACAAAAATATTCTATGATTTTTCAATCTCCATATATTTAGTTTTGTTTCAGTTCTAAGGACACTTTCTGTTTCGTGTCTTATGACACTTTTCTCAAAAGAGTGCATAGGGTTTTAGAGATCTTGGGAAAAGTCAGGCACAGGGATGTACACCTGTAATCCCAGGGAGTTAGCTGAAGCAAGAAGATCGCAAGTTCTAGGCCAGCCTACTAACTTAGCAAGACTCTCAGCAACCTGGCAAGTCCCTGTCTCAAAATTTTTAAAAAACATTTATTTAAGGGGCTGATTGTGTAGCCCAGTGGTAAAATGGCCATGGGTTCAATCCCCAGTACCAAATAAAAGAAAATCCTGTAAAAGATAAAGCCCACTTGAAAAGGAGATGGACTAGGCTCCTGAATAAATAAGTGAAAAGAAGAAACTCATTTTGAAAAGTGTGTTATACACAGGTGCAGAGACATGGTGTCTCCTAGTTCAATTTTTTTAAAAATATTTTTTAGTTGTTGATGGATTGTTATTTTATTTATTTATATGCAGTGCTGAGAATTGAACCCAGTGCCTCACACATGCTAGATAAGCGCTCTACCACTGAGCCACAATCCCAGAACCTTCTTCCTAGTTTCTTGAAGAAATAGAGTATGAAAAGGAAGATCAGAAGAGACAAGCACTGTCAACTGCTCTGGGATTAGGAAGGGTTGAAAGACTGAGGACCAGAGGAGAGTCACACAGAACTGTTTTCAGTGCAGGGGAAACTGAAAATCAAGGTAGCCAGTTTCCAGAGTGGACAGACTGAGTATAGAGAAGATTCCAGGGGTAACTCATTTCCTACCAGGAACAAACTAAATCTCAGAAAACAAACAGGGCAGAGCATTATTGCAAGTGGCTCTGCCCTTCAGAATTAAGACCTGGGGTCTCTGTCTTCTGAGTCCCAAGTCTGGTGGGAAGGCAAGCAAGGGAGACTCACAGCTGTGTTTCTGTTTTTGTTTCTCCTGAGGTGGGGGAACAGGTAATAGAAGTGTTAACACCCCACCCTCCCTGCCGTATCTCTGCCTTACAGCAATATGGAAGAAGCATTGCAACTATCTCATTCACCCACAGACAGCGTGAAGAGTGGGAGGCTCTATTGAGCCAGACCATGTTCCCAAATAATAACCTCCAAATTCAACCTATAGGAGAAAACAGTAAGAGTCTGCTCCCCTGGGGTGTGCTCTGTACTTCATCCAAATCACATTGGAATATTCAGCATGGGAAATTCTCTCCCTAACAGGATAACATTCCTTTATCAAGTAGCTACTGAACTGGCACTGAAATCACCTATGTTGGTCTCACTGTCATGCATTTTCAAAGGGAGGGAAATTGACGTTCAGAAGCAAATGAATGGGTCACAGAGATAACATGTAGCGTAATTAATTGAAACTCCAGAAGTCTTTTCTTTTTCTTTCTTTCTCTCTCTCTCTCTCTCTCTAGGGGTGATCTCACTGTGTTGCCCACGATGGTCTTGAGCTCATGGGCCCAAGGAATCCTCCTGCCTCTGCCCTCCCAAGTAGCTGGGACTTAACTCTTGCATCACGGAATTCAACTAGAAAAAGGCTATCATCCAGACTGACTCCTTGGGTAGAGTCTTCTCCACAACACCTGGAGTCTGTTTATTCAGAGCACTACCAATGGACAAGTAATTCCCTCCAACCTCTGAGTCTGCCAAGGCGCGTAACATGTTTGCTGAGTCTTCCTCGTAATGGAGACTTTCTAAAGTAATCCTTGAACATCTCTCAGTTCAAATTCCCCACTTCTCCCTTGTTCTCTGAGATATTCTCTGGAGTTTAGGAACCTTCCTCTGAACCCCAGCGCAACCTCTGAGTCACACCCTCTTTCTGCCCTTCCTCCTCTGTGGCCCCAGTCCTGACCCTCATCGTCCTCATTCACGCCCACCTCTGCTGTCTCAGAACCTGGTGTCATGGTCAGTTGGAGAGGACATGTGGGTTATAATATGGCTGTTTTCCTCCAAGAGAAGCTTCAGACACCTTCGTTAAAACACCATAATGTCCCCCTCTTCCCACACTCCAGGTTTGGTTCAGAAACAGGAGGTTGAAACTGAGGAAGCAGCAATAGTACCAACAACAGCAACCACTAAAGCCACCATGATATAGGACAGATGAGGCTGGACACTGGAGGAATTTTTAGGAAGCAAGTTTATTTTAGCTGAAGCAATCCAGAGGCACTAATGTCTAAAAATCTCTGGACCCTGAGTCTGGAAATTCTTTTAGATTTATGCTCAGTGGGATGGTTACATGGTAGTGGGAGGGAACATACTCTTTGTCCCATATTCTTAAGCTAGACAGAGGTTTTACGGGTTTTTACCAAGAAAACAGAGATAGTATCTTTCACATAGCAACAAGCTCTCTTTGAGACAGACTCTAACACAGCTTTTATCTGCAAACCTGGTACTTGCAAGAAAGAGGAAGCTTCGAACCACAATGTCCTCTGCAGAAACCCTGATGACATTCTTTGTAAAAATCTTTCTGACAAAAAGAGAAGCTTAAATATGGCAAGGAGCTTTGGGGTGGGGATACCTGGTCTGCTTCAACCAAACCAGATCTTTGCAGCCAAGAAGAATATGCCCACCTCTCCCAGCACTTTGTCAATCCTTACTCTTTCTCTCCTGTGGCTCCAGGATTCTAGAGAGCCCTTCTACCTTACCCTGAAGGACCTTCCATTTGGTCAGGGCACTGTCTTCATGGAGTCCCATAGGAGATTCCCAAATGCAAGACCCTCAGTTCCTGCCTTGTACTCTGATGCCTGTCACAGCCCAGATCACAGAAATGTACAGTTTCCCTGACAAGGGTGAGATATCCAGCTCTTTTCTCCACTATTTACATCTGTAGCTATCACCCACAAGGTTCCAACTAGAAGGACTGGGTTGCTCTCTCAGGACATTGGCTGGCCCAGCTGTTGGTCTATCTCTGGGCAAACCTGGTCCAGTAGGGAAAGCCAAGACTTTGCAGCCTGCAGTCAACAGAGTCCAGGATTTCAGAACCCCTCCAGTGGGGTAGACTTTGCATTTCTCTGACCAAAGCAGCCATTTAGAAAAGACATCTTCTTGCCTCTTACATGTGACTATCTTCTTTCCTTTGTCTGCTTTTTACCCCCAAGTTTCTGGGTCAGACTTACTTTGATTTCAATGAAAATATAAAAACTAGAGGATTTTTTTTCCAAGTGGAGCTGAGCACTACACAATCAGCCCCACACCTCTCCCTGGGGAGAGGACTCTTAGCTGCCTAGAAGGACAGTGAGACTCCAAAATTCCTTCTTCCTGAAACTACCTTAAACTTTTTAAAGAGATAAGTAGTGGCTTCAGGTATCATATACTTTTAATAAAAGAGGGTTATAAACATGTTTTATTTCTAGTATTTAGTTTGGGGGCTTTCTAGAGGGGATTTTCCATTAAAATGTGAGTAAAAACACCATTGCCATTAGTTTTGGGGGTTTTGTTTGATTTATTTGTGTGTGTTGGGGGGTATGCTTTGTTGTTCTGGGGATTGAACCTACAGGTGCTTTACCACTGAGCCACATTGCCAGACCATTTTATTTATTCATTCATTTTGTTTTGAGATAAGATCTTGCTAGTTGCTTAGGGCCTTGCTAAATTATTGGGGCTAGCCTCCTCCTGTCTCAGTCTCCCAGGTTGCTGGAATTACAGGTGTGCATCACAATGTCCAGCATTAGTTTTAATACATAACATACATAGTAAGAAATATAAAAGCTGTCATTCTTCTTCTGAATGACAGGAAAAATGACAAAATCAAAGTCAAACTTTTAGAGCAATATTTCAGCACATTTTCTAGCTGCATGATCAACCCACAGAATCAGTAGCATGTCTCAACACTAGTAATAAGGAGACAAAAAATAAAATAAGAACCTTTTAATAAGTGATGTATCTAGGAACTAAGAAAATTAAGATCTCTGGAGAAAACGTCAAAATTTGAAAAATGTAAATAGACAATGTTTTGAATAAAGAGCATTGGAAGTCATAAAATAATAAATGTAAAAGAATTGAAAACATTAAAAGGATGGTCTCCTAATACAATGGAATGAAATTAGAAATCAGTGGCAGAAGAAAATTGGGAAGCTCACAAGAACACACTCCTAAATAACACATGGGTAAAGAAGAAATCACAAGAAAAATTGGAAAATGCTTTGAAATGAATGAAAACGAGAGCACAACATGCCAAAATCTATGGGGTAAAGTAAATCATCACTTACAAGGAAACTTATAGCTGTAAATACCTATAGACAGAAAAGGAGCTGGCCTAATTATATTAATACTTTATGCAAAACACTTTATTAGAAATAAACTATAATAGACATTAACAAAAGGAACATTTAGCCTGAAAGATGCAATTCTGAAATTGTATATATTTAATAACATATACCTAAAATATGTGAAGCAAAAGTTAACAAATTCTTGGAGAAACTTGATAAATACATAACCATAGTATAAAATTATCATATAATACTCTCAATAATTGATAGGTCAAGTAGATAAAAATGTCAGGTGAAAAAGATTTAACTACACAGTTAATAAATTTAATCTAGTGGAAGTATGCACAGTTTACATGTAGAATTCTACATACACATTTTTTTTCAAGCACAAACTAGATCACAAAATAAATCTTAAACTCAAATGAATCAATAACATACAGACAGCATCCTTTGATCACAAGATAATAAAATTAAGAGAAACTCATATCTCTATTTAGAAACTAAAATTGATCAAGAAGAAACTATAATTTGAATAGTCTAATAGAACACATATAATACTAACCTGGGCAGCATGTACTGGGAGAAATAACAAAGACAGTGGCAATAGCTGGTGTTCTGGTTTCTATTACCTGTCACATTCTGGATCATTACAGGAACCTTGCAGGGCTAGATTGTAGGCCTGGGACAGGGTCATTGGTCCTCAGGCTATGAAGTGATTTTGTTTTGTTTTGTTTTGGTTTTGGTTTGGTTTTTCCCTTTTGATTTTTCTTAACATACTTTATGTTTTAAAGCAGTTTTAGGTTCACAGCAAAATTGAGCAGAAGCTTCAGAGAGTTCCTATATACCCCCTACTCATTTTTAAAAAATTTTTTAAGTTGTTGATGGACCTTTATTATTATTCTGTATTTATTCATGTTATATGCCTTGCTGCGAATCAAACCCAGTGCCTCTCGCATGCTAGGCAAGCGCTCTGCCACTGAGCCACAACCCCAGCCCTACCCCCTACTCTTATTTGCACAACCCCCTAGACCATCAGCTTTCCCACCAGTATGGCACATTTGTTACAATGAATGTACACTGACCATCGTTATGACTCAAAGTCCATAATTTATATTAGATTTCACTCTTGGAGTTGTATATTCTATGGGTTTGACAAATGCGTAGTAACACGTGTCCACCTTTGTAGTAGCGTACATAATAGTTTCACTGCCAAAAAATTCTCTCCTTCACCTATTCACCCCTCCCTCCCCAAACACCTGGCGACCACTGATCCTTTTACCATTCTCATAGTTTTGCTTTCAAATCAACACATTTTCACCTTTAAAAAATAGAAGACTAAACTAAGTCCAAAGGAAGTAGAAAGAAGAAAGTCAAGCCCAAAGCAGAAATAAATGAAACAATAGAAAAGGCGATAGAGAAAAAAAACAGTGAACCCAAAAGCTGGTTCTTGGATAAGATCAACAAAATGACAAAGTTCTGGCTAGTATGACCAGAGGAAGAGGAGGAGGAGAGGGGGGAGGGGGAGAGGAAGACAAGGACATAAACTATTAGAATCAAAAATGAAAGAGGAGATTTTATATACATATTACAGAAATAAAAAGCTGATATAAAGGAATACTGTGAACAATAATGTCCTAACAGATTAATTAGTGTAGAAGAAATGAACCAATTTCTCAGAAGATAACATATCAAATCTAATTCAACAAGAAATGGAAACACTGACTAAGGCCATAACAAGCAGAGAAATTAAGTTAATAATTAAAAACTTCCCACAAAGAGAAGCCTAGGCTCAGATGTCTTCACTGCTAAATTCCACCAAATGCTTAAAGAAGAATTAACAACAATCCTTCACCAACTCTTCCAAAAACCAGAAAATGAGAGAATACTCCCTAAACTCATCTTATGAGACTAGTAGTACCTCGACACCAAAACTGAACAGATACTGAAGAAAATTACAGACTGATATCTCTGAATATAGATGCAAAAATCCTCAATAAATGGGGCTGAGGTTGAGGCTCAGTGGTAGAGGGCTTGCCTCACACGTGTAAGGCACTGGGTTCAATCCTTAGCACCACATAAGATCAATCAATCAATTGATCAAAGGTATTATGTAAAAAAAAATCCTCAATAAAGTTGGACACAGTGGCACACGTCTGTAATCCCAGTGGCTCAGGAGGCTGAGGCAGGAGGATCATAAGTTCAAAGCCAGCCTCAGCAAAAGTGAGGTGCTAAGCAACTCAATAAGACCCTGTCTTGAAATAAAATACAAAACAGGGCTGGGGATGTGCTCAGTGGTCGAGTGCCCTTGAGTTCAATCCCTGGTACCCCACCCCACAAAATATGTCCTCAATAAAATGCTAACAAACCAAATCCAGAAGCATATAGAAAAGATTATATACCATGACCAAGTGTTAAACCAAATGGAAGTTTGATTTAACATGCAAAAGTTGATCTATACAGTATTAATAGAATGAAGCACAAAAGAACACTTGTCTCAAGAGGCACGGAAGAAGTATCCAACAAAATCCCATGTCCTTTCATGACAAAGGCACTCAACAAACTAGGACAATCAAACTTATTCTTCAACCTGATAAAGGCCATCTTTAATAATCTGCAGGTAACATCATACTTATCAGTGAAAGACTGAATGCTTTCCCCCAAAAGTCAGGGACAAATCAGGGATGGCCTCTTTCATCTTTCTTGTTCAACATTGAGTTAGCCATTCTAGGGAAGGCCAAAAATCATCCAGAAGGTAAAGAAAATAAGAATATCTGTGTTCACTGATAGCAATGTTATACGTAGAACTTCATAAGGAATCCGCAAGAATATTAGAGAACTAATAAACATATTCATCAAAGTTTCAGAATACAAAACCCATCACAGAACTTTTTCGATGTTCATCTGCTAATTGCTCATGCCAGATAAGTTTACCTATGTGGACACACCTGCATGGAAGAATCCAGTGGAGAGGAGAATGCAGTGACTGTTAATTTCAATAGAATTTAACAAGACTGTTTTTAGTTAACATACTTTCAAATCACAGCTAGCATTGTTGAGCACTTTGTATGTAGTAGACATTATTCATGTGATTTATATGTCTTAATGCATTATCACACATGGTCCCACCAAGTATCACCATGCTCGTTTTACAATTGGGAAAAGTGAGGTTAAGTAATTAGTCAAAGCCACATCCTAGAAAGTAGCAAAGCTTCTTTCCTCAAAATATGGCTGAACGTGTTTATTTGAAGAGGACCAGAAAACACTAGACTGGGAGTCAGAAGAATGAACTGGATCTCTCCTCCGGCTGCTCCACTAGTAAGCCATGGGACCTTGGACAAGCAATTTACCTTCTCTGAACCTCTCTGTCTCTTCATCTGTAGAAAAAGAGAGTTGGAGCAAATGACAGCCAAGCCTCCTACCATCTCTAGTTCTCTACTTTGGACTTAATCTACACCTGATGTCTTGCAAACTGCCTTTTCCAGCCACCTGGGAAAGGCAAGGGCCAGGAAAGAACAGCTGCTGACTAGTCATGACGAGAAATAGGAGAAACAGAAACAGGACAGCTTGTCACTTATACAAGTCGCTGTTTCAGCCAGTGATTGGGCTTAGGTGAGAAGTGTGGTTATAATTAGCGCAGCAGCCACTGCTGAATGCTCCACCAGTCTCCTGGGGCACAGCTGGACCTGCCCACTATACACACAGGACTCCGAGGCTGCTCTGGTTTTGAAATAATCCTGCAAAGGGTTTTTCTCCTTCCTCAAGGGAAAGAAAACCCACTGAAATAAAACCCATTTCCCGTCAGTTTTTCCCCTGCTAATGCCATTCCAGTAGAGACCAAGTGCTGATACATAGAGGGGGAAGAAAAAAATCGTAAGCTGAGCCTGGTCACATTGCCCCTTGTGATATAGTTTTATTTTTAACTTCGAAACACTTGAACTATTTCTGTTTGAGTTTTCTCCCCTTCCCTTCCTTCCTAACAGAACTCTGTCCTCTGCTGCTGCTGCTGATACACCAGGCACCTTCCTGCGGTCTGCTTGCTCACCATCAAGGGACATTGGAGCAGCAGATGCTGACTCAGCCCGCGCTGTTAAGGTGAGCACTTCAATCAGGGGCAGGTGTACTACGGGGACATTCAGATGATGAACACGCAGGGGGGGCTTGCTGTGCATCATCTTGGTGCCCTGAGGAAGTGAGTTGTTGAGCTGATTCATTATGTGTGGGGGTTAGCCCCAAGAGTGAGACCCAACCATGTGTAAGCTGCTATTTCAAATTTAGAATTGTAGAGCAGCTTAGAATCTAAACTGCTAATAGTTTAAGTTCTTTCTTACAATTAACCAGAAAAGTTATGTGATAGGGGGAGCAGGTGGTAAGGAAATAGGGGGAAGGTCCAGAACCCAGAATTCCTATTTTCTAAAGTCTAAACGCTAGATCTTTTCTCCAGTCAACATTGTCTGTGTTCACAGACAAGTCATTTTCATGCAGCTTAAATTCCATCTACTGTATCACACTACCAGTTAATGCAACAGTTATAATTACTGCATGTACTCTTTAGACTCCGTCTGCAGTTAAGATGTTTTTCTCGTAACTATATTCCCTAAATGGGACTCTCTCCTCCCCAGGTCTCTTGAATCCAAAAGGAATCCATGGAATATAAGTGAAAATAGTATACAAGTAGAAATTTTATACAGGTTTATGCATACCAAAATGGTTACAAACTTGAAATTTGCACAGCCAGAGGGAGGACAGCAAAAGGATTAATGATACTGGAGGTACTGAAAGCTGTAAAATCAAATGGATTATTCCTGGCTTCTGGAATTCTGGAATAACTATAACATTGCATGAACACACACACACACACACACACACACACACACACACACAAATGGCAAGGATAACAGAGCACTGTTTATTTTCTTGCATTTCTCTGGTTCAAAGTTCAGCTAAGGACATCCTGGGAAGTAGCTTATGCAGCAAAAGGGATTCTGTATACTAAACTTGGAAATGTTCAGGTTAAAGCCAGCAATGCCAACTAGAAGCAACCCACTAAAGCAACCCACTTAGATACTAGCTTCTGGTTCCTTCTTGCCCATCTCTGTAACCTCCAGATGTACTCATGACTCTGCACTAAGTATCTGTATTATAATTATGCCTGTTTGCTGCACACAATCAAATTTCACTGTATATAATTGCTTAACTTCATTTAATTTTGCTAGGTTTCCATGGCACTGAGTCTCCAAAATGTATGCTGGTGTGCCATCCCAGTGAGACTAGATTACATTGACTTAGCCATAATAGAAAGGCTTCATTCATAGCTCCCCTAGAAAATAGCTAATTAAACAACTAATGAGTTTTAAAGGTAGAGAGATTTCTGGTGGAGGTGGAGAACTGCAGATTGTGAAGTTGTATAAACCCGGGGGAGAGTGGTTATGTTTTTAGGGTATGGTAAAGTTAGTAGAAGCCTGAGGTTATGGAACCAGATGTGGGAATAATTCTGTCAACCAGTCAACTGGTTGTATAAAAATCTCAAGATGCAAAGGGATTACTTCAATGGTTAACTTTAAACATTTTCTTTCCCTAAAATTAAATATCTCCATAGCAGGGAAATAGGTTAATAACATATAATTAAAGTAGTTGCTTGGCAGATAAATACGTTAAGAGTTAACTAGAGTTAAAGTACATATCTTTGACCTTTAACTTTTAACCTTGTCACTTTCCACTGAAGTTGAAGCTCAGAAATAAATCATTATTCTAGCCACATGAGGAGGCAGAATAGTTAGTCCCTGACATCATGTGAGGGGTGCTGAGAGGGCCCTTTGCCTAAAAATATCTCCCTGACATCAACCCTGTTTGCTACTAACTTTAAAATTATAGTAAAGAATGTTAAAACTATTATTTGTTAATCCCATTCTCTTTTGCTTGAGTCAGTGACCTAAATACACCCGCTACACCTGCTATCCTGACCTTGTCAATGAGTGACACTTGGTCACCACCTTGGCCTCATTCTTCCAGGCTCTGTCCTACTCTTCCCTGGGTACCATCTAGACTGCCCTTGGCCACCACCAGGCAGGTAGCTCTGGGTGGTGCTGTGGTTTCTACCAACTCAATAAAACATCACCGTGCAGTAGAAAAGAAACATGTGACTAGACTCTGGGAGCAAGATACTTTTGTTCTCTGATTCTGTGATCCTCCTCTAAAAAAAATGAGGTGAAACTAGATCCTCTCCTTTCAAAGTGATTTCTTTGCATCATCAGCATTGTCTCGAGCTGATTATGAGGGAGCCTCAGGCCTCACCCCAGTCCCACTGAATCAAAATCTGCACTTTTAAAAGATGGCCCCAGTGATTCCTAATGGGAGAAGCTCTGGAGTAGAGGATTTCTTGTTATCTGCGTGGTCCACACTCCTGATGGTACAGCTGAAGTGTTTAGAAGAACAAGGTCCTGTCATGCCCTAGAAACAATCCTGAGGTGCTCAATGTGTCTTTAACTCCAATCCACTGAAGCCTATTCCACTTAACTTAGTAAATTCCAACTTTTTAAAAAAGTACCCCCAATTAGCATCACCACAATTTCTTGCTAAATTTGTTTCCAGTTGCTTTCACAGCTCTTTCAAAATGCTACTTTCTTTGGGGTTCTATTTAATTCAACTCCATCCTATTCTATGAACACTGATGGAGTGCTGGGTGAGGCGGCAGCAGCACCCGCTCTCAGGCCCCTCAGAGCTCATTCGATATGCTCCTTGAGAGGCAGTTGTGCCCTCCATCGACATTCCAGTCAGAACACTTCCACTGCCTTGTTGTACCTGCCTGTCTTGCACTTTGGCCATCTTCCGGCAACCTCCACCAGTCTCTGCTGCTGCTGCAGCTAATTCCAAGAGAGAAGCCCCATCCGACGGCACCTTCCTTTTTTCTTAATGAGCAGGAGAATGTAGGTAGACATTTAAAATTCTACAAACTTGGTCCTAGGAAAGAAAAATGCTCTCAACTTGTCTTTGTGACATCTAAAAAGTTCCAGGCCTTCTGATGACAACAGTCCCCTCTGAGGGAGGAGGCAGTGTCCCAGGCTTGAGCATACTATCTGAAATCATGAGCGCTTAAGGAATGCTTTGGGGGTGATTAAAGGAGCCCTGAGGATTATGGGGATTTACATTCTTAAAAGATCGAGGTAAGGTTATTTTTTAAATGGGGTTTGAAAATTATTAAGCTGTCAGTGTTATATAGAATACATTGGAGTGAAGGGCAACTGAAAATTGAAAGGCCAGCCAAGGGCTACAGGATTGATACAATGTGAAGAAATAAAGGCCTAGAAGAGGGAGGTGACTATGAGAATGGCCTAAAAATTGAGTGACTTTGTTTATCTTTGATGCTCATCCAATCCTATGTGTTAGTATGAGCCCTATTTTATGGATGGATAAATTAGCTTTGGGTGGATTAAATAACTTGTCAAAAAGTACTTAGCTGATTCATGAGTGTGTTGATGGATATACTTTACACTGGAGGTATCACATAAGCCTCTTTGTGGAAGTACCGTGTAAGGCGATATCTAAATAGCAAGAGGAAGTTTATAATGCAAATAAGGAACGAAGGGAGAATTCTCCCGGTAGAAAGAGAAAGTGCACAGGTTTCATGTTTGCATAAGTCACAAGGTGGAGCCAAGTGCACAAGAGCAAGTGATGAGGTCAAAGGGCAGGAGACAGCTCTTACATGGCCTTGTGAGCCATAACAGGGACTTCACACTTTAATTCTTGTGATGGAATTGCTGGGGATTTTAAGCAGGAAAATAATGACATAATTTTATAAATTGTTAAATCACACTTTCTGCTGGCAAGTATGGATTATGGAGTATAAATTGGGCGGCTGAGACTGCTTATAAACTCATCATACTGAACCAAATGAGAGATCACAGGGCTTGGGCTTGGGCAGTGGTGGTGGAGGGTATGGAAAGATATAGATAGATTACCCACCAACCTTCCCCACCAACTGGCAGTAGTTCCTCTGTACATGAAATCATAATACCAAGCTGCTGATAGCTCAGTGGTTCTCAAACTTAAGCTTCCATAGAGTCAGCTGGACTCAATAGGTCTAGGGTAGGGCCTCAAACCTGCACTTCCGACTAGCTTCCAGGTGATGCTCACGCTGTTTGCCTGGGGACCACACTTTAAGAACCACTGTCGTCTTCGTCGTCGTCTTCGTCTTCTTCTTCTTCTTCTTCTTCTTCTTCTTCTTCTTCTTCTTCTTCTTCTTCTTCTTCTTCTTCTTCCTCTTCCTCTTCCTCTTCCTCTTTCTCTTCTTCTTCTTCTTCTTCTTCTTCTTCTGGAACTGGGATGAGCCACATCCCAAGCCCTATTTTTTGTGTGTTTTATGTAGAGACAGGGTCTCACTGAGTTGCTTAGCACCTCGCCCTTGCTGAGTCTGGCTTTGAACTCACGATTCTCCTGTCTCAGCCTCCCTAAGTGCTGGGATTACAGGCATGCGCCACCGCACTTGGCCCTAGGCTGCTTCTTGCATCACTATCCTTGTCTATAAACTGAAAATGGTAATACCCACCTCATCTGGTTGTTATGAGCATTGAATGAGATATAAAAGCACATGATATAAACACCACATTTTATTTCTCTTCCTCCACGACACCCAAGACACAGAGAAATATCTCAGTTTAGAAAAGTCAGACAGACTCCATGGAGGAGAAGGATCTAGTCTCTGCACAATGAAACAGAGCAGATTAGGAGAATGGGCATCTTATGTCACAAGGCAACCAATGATATATCTAATTTGATTAATTTGGGGCAACATTGAGTGGCTCCAACTTAAGGCGATCAATCAACTGTCCAAATCCTGGGATGTGGAACTTTTAAATACTGAACCTGGGGAGTCCCAGGCAAATCAGAATGATTGGTTCCTCTACTCACTCAGCAATAATTAGACTACCAAGAATTCCAGATTGGCTCTTATCTTGGTGGGAATAATTTCCCCCACATACACAACGAAAGGTTAGTTGTGATTTGTGTGCTCTTTGGTTCTATTTGGCTCTCTCCTTCTTTCTGCTGCCAAACTTCTCCAGAGTATTCTCCACCCACCAGGTCTTTGTGCTCAGCACATGTCTTCTCTCAAAGTCACTCATCTGATGTAGCTCTGGAGCCTGAAAGAGGATCTTTAAATAGCAGCATTAAAAGCAGTGGAGGAGGGTCATTTGTTGCCAGCATGCATTGTTTTCTCTTAAAGGGATATTTCCAAAGAACTTCACAGGGGATGGAGAGCAAAAATCCTATCCCACAAATGGTCCCGCTTTAACAATCCCATTCCCACGAACCATACTCCATAACACTGAAGGCTAAGAAGGGATTGTGTCCCTCCAGCCACACACATCCCTGCTGCCAGGGCAGAGTATGCAAATGTAGCCCACTGAACTAGCCAAGCCCTTCTTTTCTCTTCTCAGGAACTGAGCTCAACTTCATCACACAGCATGCTGGCAAATATGAAGCTGGACATTGCTGGTGCTGGGAGCTTTATTCACATAGCCCTATTCCACTTGTGATCGGCCTCTTCTTTCCCACCTGAAAGCCAGAAGGAGCCTCTGAATCTTCCAGACTCCTCCTTTCATTCACAAATATTGTTTTTCTGCATAGAAAGCAGATGGTCACATTCTCCTAGCCAGGTCACAGGCCTGCGTGCCTTGCACTCCGTGCTTAACAGCTTTCCCCTCCCTCTGAGCAAACACCACCTTTCAAATGGCTCAAGGTCCCACAGCTGAAATGCCACATTTTCTCTGGCAAAAGCTCTTTGGGGACCTCCCATAAGCAGTGGCAGTGTTGTCATTGTTCTTAATTTTGCAGTAGCATTTGAGGCACGCCCACCTCTTCCTTTATATCTGTGACAATGTAGTTCTGACTTGCTGAGGGCTCTGCTCTCCCCTCTGGCTCTGCTTCTTCCTAATGTGCCCCAGAGTGGTCCCACGTGGTCAGGTACACCATGGCTCACATCCCTGTTCTGGTGTTCTCACTTCCTTAGGTAGCGCTTCCCCTCTAGCTTCTGAGTGGGTAAGTTCTCAAATCTGCATCACTGTCTTCCAGACCCTCTTCTTCCCGACCCTCTTCTTCCCGTGCACGTGATCTAGCAGGATAGCCAGGCACTCGTATTAAAGTTTACTGGACCCATCTTTCCTCCAGAGATGCTTCCCTCTTGGACCTCAATTTTTCTCAAAATTATAGCCAATATTCTGTCTTTCTGGTTCAAAAACTTGACATCAATTTTGACTCTTCTTTCCTCACCTGTACCCATATGATTCTCTCTTTGTAATATTTTCTGTCTGCCTGTTTTCAATTTCACCCATAAAAACTTCCATCCCATTCTCTAAATAGCATTTTTGAACTGCAGGTCCTCCTATTCCACTTGTCCATCCACTGCTCTTAATCAACATCCAAATTACAATAGGAGACATTTTAGGCTCTCTATTGAGCATCAAACAAGTCCAGATTTTTTAGTTTAATATTTCAAAATTTCCAAAATAAGTCCATGATGAACTTTTCCCCTAGAAGTAAGCGGGGATATGGCAGGAGTCTCCTCCTGCCCATTGGAGTGTTAAGTGATCAGCAGCTGGACTCTTGCATCCAAAATATGTGCCTCTTGCTTGAATGTATTGTATTCCATCTCAGGGTCTCTTAGTTAATTTTGATTGATATAACAAAATACCATAGACCAGGTGGCTTATAAACAACAGAAATTTATCTCTCACTGTTCTGGAGACTGGGAAGTCCAAGAGAAAGACGCTAACAGATCCCATGTTTGATGAAGACCTGCATGCTGGTTCATAGTCTTTTTGTTCCATGCTCATGGCAGAAAAGACAAGGAATCTCTCTCAGGCTTCTTTTATTAGGGCACTAATTCCATTCATGAAGGCTCTGCCTTTATACTTAACCACCTCTGTGAAACCCCACCTCCAATACCCTCACATTAGGGATAAAATGTCAACATACAAATATGGGGGACATGAGTATTCAGACCATAGCACAATCCAATTCCCTCAACCTTCCCACTCTGTCAGCTCCTTCTCTGACTCTCACACCTTGCTCTATCTTCCACTGGGTCCTAAACCTATTTGAGGAGCTGTCCTGTGGCTGTTCACCTGCCCTCTGACTCAGGCCGACTAGGTGGAGAGAGCACTCTGGCACAGTCCCTCTTTCATGATCCCTCGGTGGGCCTAGTGGGGTCTAGAAGAGGGTTCTCATTAATGTGCATTAGAAGCATATGGGGCCAGGTGCAATAGTGCACAAATGTAATCCCAGTGACTCAGGAGGCTGAGGCAGGAGAATCATAAGCTCAAAGCCAGCCTCAGCAACTTAGTGAGGCCCTAAGCCACTTAGAGAGACCCTGTCTCAAAATAAAAAATAAAAAGGGCTAGGGATGTGGCTCAGTGGTTAAGTGCCCCTGGGTTCAATCCCTGGTACCAAAATCATCATCATCATCCTCATCATATGGGCAGGGTGTTAAGATTATAAATTCCAGTACATACCCTGCATTTGATGGCCAGAATCCATAGCAGCATTATCCAGTAGAATTTTCCACAAAGATGAAAATGTTCTTTTTGTCCAATACAGTAGCTACCAGCCAGATGTGGATAGTGAGCACTTGAAATGTAGCCAGCATAATTGAGGAACTGAATCATTCATTTTATTTTGTTTTGGTTTTTTGAATTTTTTTTTAATTGTAGATGGACACAATGTCTTTATTTTATTGCCTTGTATGTGGTGCTGAGGATCGAACCCAGGGCCTCACGCATGCGAGGCAAGCGCTCTACCGCTGAGCTACAATCCCAGCCCTTATTTTGTTTTAATTTGTTTAAGTTGAAATAGCCACATCTGGTTGACTAATTGAACAGTGTATATCTATACAAGTTAACACATATCACAACTGATTCTAATGAAAAATAGTACTTAAGGTTCACTTTGACAAGCAGTCCAAGTAGCTCATGCTCCTTACTGGCACACGGTAGGTAATCAACAAATGTTTGTAGAATGGATGGATGAACAAGTGAATAAAGAATGAACCAGACTGGGACTAGGGTTATGGCGCAGTGGTAGTGTGCTCGCCTAGCATGGGTGAGGCACTGGGTTCGATCCTCAGCACCACATAAAAATAAAATAAAGATATTCTGTCCACCTACAACTAAAAAATAAATAAATATTTAAAAAAAAAAAAAAAAGAATGAACCAGACTACAGTTTTCTTGAGATTTAAGGCTGTCACTCCTGAAAAAGAAAATCCAAGGGACAGTTTCAGACTAAAGAGGCTAAAAAGACTTAACCAAATGCAATTAATTGGCCTTGAAAGAATCCTTGTTCAAAATTAAACATTAAAAAAATTCAAAAGTATGCAAAACATTTATGGAACAACTAGGGATATAAACAATTAATTAGGAATATAAACAACATGTTACATGACATGAATAAATAATTTTTAGTTTTCTTAAATGAAATAATATAATAATTACCAAAGCAAATGTCTTTATTTTGGAAATGCAGGCTGAAGTTCTTAGGAATGAGGTGTCATGATATCTTGTTTTCAGTAAATAACATGTATGAGAGACAGAAAGAGAAGTAGGGGGCCACAACTGTTACAATGGCCACATAGTAACAGTTGTTGAATGGAGGTAGGGTGTTTTTGGATACTTTTTTTTTTTTTAATCTTCCTTAAACTTTTAAATACATTAGGGGGAAATTTAAAAAAAAAATACTGGGAGAAAACTCACCCACAATGAATTGACAAGATAAGCACTGTTCTGAGTTTCATGCATTTTTAACTCATTGATTTCTCACTACAATGCTCCAGGGTAGGGACTATTATTATTCTCCCTTTACAGACAGGGAAACTGATGAACAAAGAGGTAGAGTAACTTTTTCAGAGTCTTACAGCTGCTGACCTGTAGTGCCTGGGTCGAGGCTTGTGTAGTCTGCCTCCTAACCTCTGCACTGTGCACTCACAAGACTGCATCCCACTTTCTCTGGAAAAATCAGAAGACCTGGCAACACATGTCCACATAGGACCCATTGATGAGAGCTGGGTAACTTCATTCCCCTGAAGGCAGGGAATCTATTCCCTATTTAGCCCGCAGCTGAGGCCTTTGGAGTTTTGACTCCTGTTCAGACCACAGCATAGTGGAAGACACTAAGGTGATGGCACGTGACAGATATGTCACAGGTACTTTGACACTGGCCAGACCAACTTGGCTATCTATTGGGCTGACCTCTCATTAGTCATGAAGGTCCAGTGAGAGACAAAGGGGCGGGGGTAATTTGGACAGATTGGAAAGGTATAGGAGAGGAAAGTAGAAACACTAGAATAATTGTCAGTAGACAATGGAGAAAAGTTGTAAGAAACAGAAGTTGCACGTGCCATGGGTGTAGGTGATGTGCTGCATCAGAGGGCATTGGGGGTCGGTGCACGAGCACGAGCCAGCATGACCTGGGTTGGAAACCTGACTCCATCACTTAGCAGTGTGTGACCTGGCTAAGTTACTTAACTTCTTTAAGCTTCCATTTCCTTGATCATAAAATGGAAGCATCACCTCCAGGATGATGAGAGGAATTAAATGAGAAAGTATGTGGAGTCTCTTTGGCCCCTGTTAATATAAATAACCATAATACTTTTCTTACTAATCATTAATATTCACATCTTCATATTTTCCCCTAGAGTTAAGAAGCAAGAAGAAATTGGGAAGCTATGGTAAGTGCCAGATGCTTGTTGGAACTTCACTTTCCAGTCGAGTTCTTAATTTATTCAGCCTATAGCTCAAGTAGCTGGCAGGCTTGTCCTTATGATTTGATGATATTTATTGACAAGAAATTAATAAAGAAGGGAAAGCAGAGAGAAGAAAACACTTTGTGAGCAAACAGTGTGAATGAAAATATTTAAATAAGGTTCCCAACACATAGGAATGTAAATGTTTGAGGGGGTAGAAATGCTAATTGCCCTGAGTTGATTGTCACACATTAAGTGACTTGAATTATCATACTATACCCCACAAATACGTATCACTATTGCCAATTAAAAATTAAAACATAAGATAGCAAAAAGTCAACAATACCCTAACTGACTAATAATTCCTTCAGAAAATATTATCAAGTACCTATAATGGTGCAGACCCTGTACCAGGTGCTAGGAATGCAGATGTGAGCAAAACCAGACACGGCCCCTTCTCCTCCCAGCACACCTCTGGAGATGATTGAATGAATGACAGCACACAATTTTCTGGATTGTTACACTGCCATTACAAAGAAAGATTGCAAAGAATAAATACCAATCTAGTCTTATATTATAATAGCAATTCAAAAAACAGGGTTCAAAATTGTATTCATAGTATTAACTATATAAATCATTCGTAAGCCACAACTTAATAGTAACAACTGTCAATGTCATAGATCATTACATTCAGCTTTTCTTGTTCTTTTCTAAACGTATCTACTATATAGGTAAGATGAACATTGGAAACATTTTAAGAGTATTGATAGTTGTTATTTCTGGCTTGTGGGACTTGGATGGATTAATTCTTTTCTACAATCATCAGTAGATTACAAGGTTCCTATAAAAATCATGTGTAGACAGGAAAGAAGCAAATTTAAACACTGTCTCAGACACGCATTGAGCTTCTCTTACAGCATTCATTTTTTTTCTCTCTTCCCTTGCCCTTGGCATGTCCAGGGAAGGGTACACAGGCCCCCACCTGGGCCACACAGGCACTGTGAGGGATGCATCAATCGCCACTGCCACGTTCCTGTGGAACCCAACGTCTCCTGCCTGGTGATAAGCTGCCACCTGCTCTGTGGTGCTACCTTCCACATGTGCAAAGAGGCAGAGCACAAGCTCCTCTGTCCTTTAGAGCAGGTTCCATGCCTCAACTCTGAATACGGCTGCCCCCTTTTAATGTCTCGCCACAAGCTGGCCAAGCACCTGCAGACATGCCCTGCCAGCGTGGTGTGCTGCTCCATGGAATGGAACCGCTGGCCAAACGTGGACTCAGAAACAATCCTTCATGAGAACATCATGAAAGAGACTCCCAGTGAGGAGTGTTTGGATACAGCCCTGGCCCTCCAGGATCAGAAGATTCTCTTCAGATCCCTGAACATGGTAGAGCTTTTCCCAGAAACTAAGGATGCCACGGACGAGGAGCCAACTAAGAACGGTGATGTCAGCTGGGAGGAAATGGGAGGAGCGGTGGGAGGAGTGGATGCCAGTTTGGTACCACAGGACTGTTTATCAGCAGCTAATGGAGAGATGAAAGAGTTGAGTCAAGAAGAACGAGAGGCATTAGCCAAAACCAAAGAAGGGATGGACCTGGCCAAGTTCAACAAGTGGGAAAACATGTTCAGCAAAGAACACGCAGCCTCTGCTTTAACCAGTTCATCAGCAAATTGTGAGAGCAAGAGCAGGAATTGTGCAGGAACAGAACAGAGTTCCCGGGGCCATAACGGGGAAGACGGAGAGGCTGCTGCCAAAGGCAAAGAACCGCAGCAAGACGAGAAGCAGCAGGACTTTTCCACAGTAATGGAAAAGACAGGGCTTGCCCCCTGGCAGGATGGTGTTCTGGAAAGACTGAAAACAGCTGTGGATGCAAAGGACTATAACATGTATCTAGTGCACAATGGGCGAATGCTCATTCACTTCGGTCAGATGCCTGCTTGTACACCCAAGGAGAGAGACTTTGTTTATGGCAACCTCGAGGCTCAAGAAGTTAAGACCGTTTACACCTTCAAAGTTCCTGTGAGCTACTGTGGGAAGCGAGCACGAATTGGGGATGCCATGTTGAGTTGTAGGCCAAGTGAACACAAGGCCGTAGATACTTCCGATTTGGGGATCACTGTGGAGGACCTGCCGAAATCAGATCTTATCAAGACCACCCTCCAGTGTGCTTTGGAAAGAGAACTCAAAGGCCATGTCATCTCTGAATCCAGGAGCATTGATGGACTGTTCATGGATTTTGCCACACAGACGTACAACTTTGAGCCAGGACCTTTCTCCTCAGGGACAGTGCTGGCTGATCTCCTGACTGCTGCCAACCCGGGGGGACTTCATGTGGAGCTCCATAGCGAGTGTGTGACCAGAAGACACAACAAGAGTAGCTCTGCCTTTACTTTCACCTGCAACAAATTCTTCAGGAGGGATGAATTCCCCCTGCACTTCAAGAACGTCCACACAGACATTCAGTCATGCCTGAACGGCTGGTTCCAGCATCGATGCCCCCTTGCCTACCTGGGATGTACGTTCGTTCAAAACCATTTCCGTCCCCCAGGACAAAAGGCCAAAGTGATCTACAGTCATAAGCTCAAGACCTTTGCCATCAAGCCAGAGGTTGCTTCAGAGCTGACCGAGAGCAGGAAGAACAACCATCTTGTAGACCAAGGAGGAAAAAGCCAGAATTCTCTAACTAGCCTGCCCCTGGAAGTTTTGCAGTACATTGCTGGGTTCTTGGACAGCATCAGCCTGGCCCAGCTCTCCCAGGTGTCTGTGCTGATGAGGAATATCTGTGCCACACTGTTACAAGAGAGAGGGATGGTCCTTTTGCAATGGAAGAAGAAGAAGTACTCCCATGGCGGCACCTCCTGGAAAGTCCACAGAGAGGCAAGTTAATATTCATTCATTCAACAAATACTTGTAAAGAGTTTTTCATGTGCCAAGCATTGCCTTGGGCTCTGGGACAGTTATTGGAAGTAAGATTGATTTGAGGAGATCAGTCTATTAGGAGAGACAGACCCTTCTCCATCTGCTGTGTCCCCAGAAGCTGATCTCTGCAGATTGCTCAACTGGCTCCCTTGCCTTCCAGCTTCCAGTGGGGCTAATCCCATGGGAGGGAGGGAGGGGGGAAGGGAGGAAGAACGAGGTTGAAGGATCCACTCTCCTGGCTCTTTCCCTTCATGACCCCTTGAACTGGCTAAATTCCCCCACTGAAGGTGGCTGCATCAGGTGGCTCTCCCCATACAGTTACTCATTCTGAGTTCTGATGACAGCCTTCTTCCTCTTAAGGCCTAGGGGAGTAACTGTACGATTACGAGCTTTGGATACTGCACAGTATCTTATGGCTTTCCTGCACCTTGCCCACGTATTGGTAAATCATTCCCCTTAAAAACTCTCTCAACGCGATCCCATTTGTGTGTACCATCTGTTTCCTGCTTGGACTCTAATTAATACAATAGGGCAACAAATTCTTCTCAATCTCATGTCAACTGATTTTCCACTGTTGTTTGTTTTGTAGCGCTGGGCATTGAACCCAGAGCCTTGGGCATGCTAGGCAAACATTGTATCCCTGAACTACACCCTCAGTCCTTCATGATTCTTTTAAGAATAGTTTTTGCCATTGATAAAGGCATTTTGAAATTTTAAATGAATTCAACCCACTGATCTCCCCTGGTTCAAATACTTAATTTTTCAGAAAACTTTGTTGTATTAAAGCATCTTTCCCTTCAGTAAAATTTTGTTTCTTAATCTCCATTGGGTCATATTTGCTTAGCTGCATTATGACTTCTACAGAAGGGAGACTTCCAATTTATCATATCTAAGTGCCTGCAATGTCCTTGGTTTTTTTGTTTGTTTGTTTTTTATTTTCCCCATAGTGGGGATTAAACCTAGGGATACTTCACCACTGAGCTGAGCTACATCCCCAGCCCAGCCCTTTTCAGTTTTTATTTTGAAATAGGCTTCACCTAATTTGCTCAGGCTGGGCTTGAATTTGTGTTCTTCCTTCCTCAGCCACCCAAAGAGCTGGGATTACAAGGGTGTGCCACCACACCTGGCCTGTAATGTTCTTTCTCATAGTAGATATGTTGGTAATATGAACCAAGAATGAAAAATGTCTATTTGGGGGAATAATTCTATCATATCACTGTTGTAGTTCTTCCTAACAAGTGGGTGTTTGAGAGCTGCATTGGGGAATTAGAGTTGTTTGCATCTATTTTTATTAACTATATCTAAAGTGTCTTATGTATTTCCATTATTTATCACCTAAGCAGTCTTCTTCAAAAAATAATAATAAGACTCTCCCTTATGTATCCATGCCTGCATCTATGTGCTAAACATTGACTGTCAACTACATGCTAAGGATAAACAGTGAATGAGATACTGCCTTTTGGAAGAGTGTTGTCTAAAACTACCTATTATCTTCCTCTACAAAGGGATGCAAATACTTTAATTTACATATGAGAAATCACATTCTTCTTTTTTCTTTTTTTGGGGGGATGGGTTTCAAGTTTGTTCCTAATTCAATAATTGCTGACCACTCTTGGATATCATTTGGGACAAACTGATTTCCTTGCAGAAAAGAATAAAGAGAATTTAGTTGGGGCTAAAGGATATTCACATTAAAATGTTTTGTTAGGTAAAATGGGAAATAGTTATAAGATCCCAAGAAATGCTTTTCTTGTACAGGAACAAGACCAAACACTGAGAGTGAAGCAGTCAGGTTGAAGGGCTACCAGGTTATACGAAGCCTCGTAGCCACATTTTAAAACTAGTAGCTTTGCTACCACATCCCAGGTGGGAAGACCAGAGAGTGTTTTATTGAATTCTCCATTGGAGTAAGACCCTAATTAGAAAGAATGCTTTTAATTTCAAGCAGTAGAAAACCAACTAAAAGTATCATAAACAATAAATGGAATTTATTAGCCTATATAACTAAAAAGTCTGCAAGTAATGGTTTCAGGTAAGGCTTGCTTTAGCAATTTAAAAAATTCCCCCAAATGTTCTTTTTACTTTCTGATTCTTATCTGTTTCCTCAATATTGGCTCCATTCTAAGACAGTTCTCCTTTGGTGGTTCCTGCTGGCAGCTCCTAGGACTACAGTTCCCAGTTCAAGTACAGAAGGAGAAAGAGAATCTGCTCTTCAAAATCTCACACAAAAGTACTGGAGTAGGACTCCATTAGTGCTAATTGTCCTGATTTGAACTGTGTCTGCTCTAGAATTAATCATGGTTGCTAGTGGAAGGACAGGGGAAGGTAGGTGTATGCCAATATGCTGATTGGCGTCAGTCGTTCCCACGCAACTGCAAGGCTGTCTGAGATTATTCATTGGAAGGGGGAAGCAGGAATTGGACACTGGAGAAGAAATTAACAAAAGTCAAATGCCACTGAACACTCTGGAAGTCAGGCACAGGAAGAACAGAGAGGCATTTCCTTATCCTGTTCAAATACAGCCAGCCTGAGGGTATTGCCCCATGTTTACCTTGAGCTTTTCTCTATCCCCACAGATCTGGCAGTTCAGCAGCCTCTTCTCCAAAATCAAGAGCTGGGAATTTAATGAAGTCACCTCCATGTCCGAGCACCTGAAGGCCTGTCCTTTCAACATTATAGAGCACAAAACTGACCCGGTTCGTTTGACCAGCATGTGTCAGCCCCATGAGCAGGCCCAAGAGAGCTTAGTCTCCACCTTTAGAACTAGACCTCGAGGAAGACACACCTAGAGATTCCGATGGCATCACTCTTGAATTTTTCCTTGGAGTGATTGAAAATAGGATGGAGGATGGTTTGAGAAATCTCACTGTAAACTGCATGTTCTTCTTCACTGCATGTATTGGAACATAGGATATCCTTCAAAACCTCAGCATTTGTACTAGATCTAAGAATTTCCTAAGCGATGACTTATATGATAGTGCCACATTGTGACTTTGTTTCCTTTTCTTTTTTCTAAAATAGGTAAGTTTGAGGAGAGAATAAGTAACTGAGGCCATTTGGAAAAGGAACACAAGTCTTTAGGAGATGAGAGAGCAATGAAATTCCATAACTAACACAAGCCTATGATTTTACACGGGGCTTTTAGTTTACAAAACTTGCATATTGGCAGGGCAGACAGTTCAGGGACAGTGACTAGGTACAGAGTTATCTTCCAGGGTACCAGGGTGGAGGGCACTCAGCTCCATGGTTCTGACAGTCAAGTCCAGGGTGTCTTTTTGTCGCCATAATGTGTCTAAACCCCAATAGTTCCAAGTCAGCCCGACAGAACAGAGCCCCCTGGATGGACACAGCAGCCTGGAGGACACCGCAGGCCAAAGGGTGAGGGCAGTAACGAAGTCACCAGGCTATAGAAGGAAAGCCTTGAAAAATGAGGAAAAGCCCAGAGGAGACTGTTTACAGAGAGTGTAGGGACAAAAGCCACCAGCCTACTTTTTGACCTTTTTAATAATGACTCAAGAGCCAAGGTTGTTTTTTTCTGAGACATATATTGTAGGTCTGGGTTAGGGAGAGCATACGCGTATCCCAGTGCCACCTTGTGTCTGAAATGACCTTAATACATGATGCCGGCCTCGGTGTCATACCAGGACACACAAGGGAGCTGAGGAGATCAGACATTGGGTAAAGCCCAGACAAGTTCCACCACAGTTCCTGTGATGCCGGTCCACAGGTACTATACACCACTTGGATAGTCCACTGGGGGCCTTGAGATAAAGACACCTGAACACAATGGTTCCCTTACTTGCTCTAAGCTTGCTGGTCATCCCTCTAGCCTGTCAAAAACAGACGCTACTGCTGTTTTTGGTAACAAACCATGAATATTTACAAGAACATAAGTAGAGGAAAAAGTCCACAATAAACTTGCATCTCCTAAAGCAGTGTTTCCCAACCTTGGAACTCCTGGCCTCTTGGAACCCTGACTAGCTTCACCACTGAGCTACCTCCCCAGTGTCTTTTCATTTTTTAAATTTTGAGGCAGGGTCTCATTAAGTTGCTGAAGCTGGCCTTGAATTTGTGATCCTCCTGCCTCAGTGTCCCAAGATGCTGGGATTACAGGTGTGCACCACTGTGCCTGGCTGGAACCATTGACATTTTAAATTGGATAATTCTTTATCATAATGGACTATCCTATGCATTATAGGGAATTTAGCAATATCCTTGGCCTCTATCTATTAAATGCACCCCCTGCCTCAGTAGCAGTCACACAGTAAACAGCCAAAAATGTCTCCAGATATTGTAGAATGTCCTCTGGGAGCAAAGTGGCTTCATGCTGAGAACCACTGTCCTAAGGAATATCATAGCAGTCACAGTAAGTTAGGATATTCTTATGTTTTAGTACAACAAAATCTTGTTCAGCATAACCATCTACAATGGCTGTGATTTAATGCTGCCCTTATATATTTGCTAAATAGTTTTTAGATGTCAGTTGATATTAAATTGGAAACCAGATGGATCCCATTACTTGATATGGCTTCATGTTCCCAGGCCACTTGCAAGAATATGTGCTTTCTGCTTTCTCCAGGAATAGCCAAGAAAGTTGTCTTATGTTAATGTCCCTCTTATGTTAATCAGTGCTATTTTCCAAACAGTTCTAGCTGTCCTCAAGCAAGTGAGAAATAGGGTAAAGGGAGGACAAAACAAAAGGGAAGCAGAGAAAGAATTCACCCAAGAAAAGAAATTGTCTCATTCATCCGGGTGCTTGTTTTGACTGGGTCTCCCTGCTTCAGAGCTGCTGTAAATCACACCTCTGAGAAAAGTCAAGATGGCTGTAGAGCAAGCCCCAGACCAGAAATATGCTCATCTTTCATTATTATGTACCACTATTTGGTAATGTAATTTTACTTTTTCTAATGCTTATTGTTTGGTTTCTATTTCACATTTATGTATGTCATTGTTTTCTAAAAATATAACTAGAGTGTGATCTAAGGTTGTATTCAGTGAAGATAAGTAACTAGAAGCAAACATTGGATGTCAGGTGTGGGAAAGAAGGAAAGAAGAAAGTTCTGTGGGTGTCAGTTACATGTGTTTGGAATCTGGTCCTTCTTATGTAGAATAGAAGAATAATGCTCCAAAGCCCACTCTGAATTTCTAATTAGAAAAAGAGAGAAAGAGGAACTACAGACAGAGGACAGTGTGTCAGGGCTGTGGTTGAGGAACAAGGGGCCATAGAGGTGGGAAGAGGGCAGAGGGCTTTCCCTCCACAGCGTGGGTGGGCAGGGCATGGGTTCAGGACACGCCCCACTGCTCTGTGGAGCATGCTCCTTGCAGCACTATCCTCTCCTATTTGCTCCCTTCAGAACAGTACTGATTTGGTCAACATCATCAAACACATTTATAACATAATTGTCCATACTACAGGAAACCCGGGTACTGTGGGTATCTCCTGCTCCCTAGAAATAAATATTTTATGTGGGGGGAGAGGGCAGAGAGAGCAGAAAGGGACCTTTTCAGAGAGGCTGTGGGAGACAGATGATTTGATTAGTGAAGTAAAGCTGTAGTGAGCAGCAGGAGCAGTGAGCATCATACAGAGGTCAGACAGCTAGACATGGCTTCAGAGTAAGAAGCACCTGAGGCAGGTGAAGAGGGCTGTGAGGCAGGAATAGAGCCTCAACAGGGAGCCACCTATGAGCAGAGCCCTCGATGAACATCACAGCCAGAAAGACAGACCAGGGCAGAGACCAGCTGAACGTGGAGGGCGGGATCTGTAGAACTGGGCCAGAAAGGACCCTGTTTCCTTAGCAGCACAGGGATATGGAAAAGAATTTTCTCTTCTTCTGAAGGGAACAATGAAAAAGCAAGGTGGAACTTGGAGGTGTATCAGGAAAATTGCTGTAAAAGTCTGACTCATGGGGGCTGGGATTGTAGGTCAGTGGTAGAGCGTTTGCCTTGTTTGCATGAGGCACTGGGTTCGATCCTCAGCACCACATAAAAAGAAATAAAATATTGTGTCCATCTACAACCAAAAATATATTTAAAAAAACAAAACAAAAGTCTGACTTATGTGTGAAATAAACTGAAATGAAGAATGATATTTTGTATATGTGGTGACCTACTGCTCTATACTGGAAATCCCAGTGTCTCAATAGGAGGAAATAAAGGCTGCTTTGCACTCTGAAAGGCTAAGGTGCATGAATCGTGTGAGTTATATCTAGAGACAGTTTTGTGATTCGCTAGCATAGAAGTCGTTATCAAAACTAAGGATTATATGTCTTGAAGAAAAGTCAAGAACAAGCTTGAAGCATGCAGCTCTCTAGGTGCCCGAGCAGGTCACTAATTCTAAAGAAGTCCTGGAGCAACTATGGATCTCAGCCACTAATCCTAGCTCCTCCTTGACCCCAATGCCTTCTCCATCTTTGAGAGCTGGACTCAACTTGGATGCTGGTAACAGCATAGAGTCTATGTTCTATCAACCAAAGATCACCTACACCAAACCCCCCACTTTGTGCCCATGAATCTTATACCTTTGGCCTTGCTGAGGCTGAGCACAGTAGCCTGGGGCTGAGAAAAACCTACCTTGCCTTGGCCTCTCAATTTCCCTCATCCCACGTTTTGCTTGGTGATTCACTTTGTGCCCACAACAGCCTGTCCACATGTCCTCACCCCCTTTCCTATCTGCCTTAGCTCTGGGCCATTCAGAAGTTTCATGTACTTCCTCCATCCAGCCTCTTTCCTGACACTAATTTGAATTGCCTTGCTACAAGGAGGCTACTGTCTCTGGCTCTAAATCTTCTTCAGTCTCACTAGAAATTGTTATCCTTTCCCCTTTCCTGATTTCTATCCTCTAAATTGTGCTTCTTCCTATAGAATCACCACATGGAAAGACTGCATCATTACTCCCAGGCAGGGGGCTGGCCTGGCACGACTGCTAAAGTTGGTAGAAGTTGAAGTGACTTAATGTGGATACCACCCTGTCATCCCACCTTACCACCATTCTCAGGATCACCTGTTTTGGAGTGGGTGTAAGGGAAAGCCATAGGAAAATGCCTCACTCTTGACATCCAGGGTACAAGGGGATGGGCAGTGGTAAGAGTGGGTTTTCTGAATGTGCCTGGTAAGCAGGTGGGAAATTTAGAGCCATGAGTGTCAGGACCATGGAGGGCTGCACAAAAAGTACTATTTACCTTAGCACAGAGGTTCACCATAGTCCCATTTTATTTCCAGTTTTAGGACTGAAAAGAAAAAAGGTTCAGAAATATCTCTGAAAGAAAGAAAAGTGGGCAAAATCACACCCAGGTAGAATAGACCTACCTTCTCAGGTAAGCAAACCAGGCAGCCCAGTGGTCACAAGGTAATAGAGCAGAGTTGGGGTTTCATTATAGGGGGCATTATTGGGGAAGAAGCGGGACCACAAATGTAAACATCAATGGGCTAATCCGGGAAATAGAGGACACCGAAGGGAAGGGACTACCTTCCTCATGCTGTCTCTGCCTGAAGCCCTAATGGAACAGGAGAGGGAAGTCTGTCCAGAACCTCAGGTAACTCATGACATCCTGTTAGGCTCTTGCAGCAGTGATGGGGATGGGATGGAGGCAGAACCACTTTGGACATGGAGAGCCACAGCTGCAGTAGATAGTGAGGGTCAGTCACTGGAGGAGCTTGACATAATTTGCAGGGAAGAGTCCAAAGTTGCCATGGCAACGTCCCCGCCACCAGCCCTCATCCACCATCTCGATCTCAGTAATGATGTCATCCGGATCAAAAGAAAGCTCATCATTTCCCTCTGGGGAAGAAATGGAGAGGATATTATGATGGTCAAACAGGAATCCCACCATCCCTCCCTGAGCCTAGTCCAAGGAAACAGGCTTGGCCTTTGTCTTGGTGGCAAGATTGGGCCTTTCCCTGACCCCTAGAATCCATCCCCTTCCTGTGTTTCAGAGGTCTCCAGGCACCAGGTCCCTCAGGCCACTCCCAACCTACCTCCTTGGTAGTCATACAGGGCAACAGCTGAGATCCCCGTAGCCCCAGCCCTTGCTGGGCTGCCCGATGATCCTGCATGATGAGAAATACACACATGGTCTCATCAACAAGGAGAAGGCAGGGACAGATCCTCCTGGGCAATGGGGGAACTCGTCCTCCTCTTCTCCTAGACTTGACAAAATTGAGGAGCTGCTTCTCCCCCCATCCATGCCCCACTCACCAGCTGGGGTGGAGGGAACATGGGGATCCTCAGGCTCCAGCACATCCTCATAGTCCCCCTCTTGATCACTATCCTGCTCCTGCCTGTCCATCTCCCCAACATCCTCATAGTCATTCTCAGGCTCAGGCTCCGCTTCATACACTGGCTCTTCCTCCACCTGGAAGCCTTCTGGAGTTCTAGGAGGCAGAGCGGGGGGCTCCTCGTCGTCCTGAGAAAAGACAGTGTGGAGCAGGGTGACTTCCGCTCACTAGGAGGAGTCGGCGGAGGCTCGGTGGAGGACTACTGAGACCCCACCTTCACCACCTGACCGCTCATGCCCTCCACCTAACAGCCTCTTCTCAGAAACACAGTCTGTCATCCATCCTCATTCTGCAACCTCCTCCCACCCCCACTCACTCAGAACACCTATCTAGAAATGACAGGAGGGGAATGTACAAGGAATAAGGGCAGGAAAGAGGAAAACAAGTCAGAGCCTTTGGCAGCAGGGGAAACTCTGAAGCAAAAGCACATCATTGGGATAGCACAGCTAAGATAAGCAGCTGTCCTAGTTTGCCCAGGACTGGAGAGTTTTCCAAAATGCAGGACTTTTCACTGCAAAGACCAGAACGATTCCAGGTAAAGCAGGATGTTTGGCCACCCTATTCAACACACCTTCCTTAAGACAGGAGGAGATGGAGTGGGGGCAGAGAGTCTTCTTACCTCTGTGGGGCTCTGCTTACCTCTGGAGGACTCTGCCTCATGGGCAGGGGGGGCACTGTGTGTTCTCTGCTGGTTCTCACAGGCTCGGGCTCTGGTGGTGAATGACTCTCTGCTGGAGGCCAGGCCTGTGGAGAATGAGCACCCACCACCTTCACTCACAATTACCAGGCACATCTCTTCTGCTCTTTGTCAATCCAAATAGAACTCATCGCTCAAGATGGGGCCCAGCCTAAACTGATGGCTCCTTCCTCTGGATCCTGAGTAATGATGGGCCGCAGTGGCTGGTGGCCTGCCCTTCATTGTACTACATCTATCTTAGCGTTTGCTTGTTTGTTTTCTGATGTTTCTGGTGTATGAGTCCCAACGACAGAGATGACTGCATTTTCCTGAGGACAGAAACAGCTGACTCTGCCTAACATGGGGAAGGCCCAGGCCTTATTTTTTTCCCATAATTTGGACCCCTCACGTTCTGCCTGGGAAAGAGATGGCAGGTGAGGGTCCTGGAGGGCCAGGTTCACCTCTGAGGAGATTTTCTGGGGCAATGAGGCTGGCGCTGCTGGCTCTTCCGCAGGCCTCACTGGCTGCTGAGCCTCCTGTCTCATCTTCACCACGGCCTTCCGCTCCTGTTGCTGCCTGGCCATCTGCTGTGCCTTCTCCTCTTCCTCCCGCTTCCTCTTCTCTTCCGCCATGGACTCAAATTTTGCCTTCAGCCCACGGGCACCACTGGAAGCTATAGACACAAGCAAGAAGAATTAGGGTTGACTTAGATTGGGGGTAGAGGAAAGGGTGGCAGTTGAAGGAAGAAGAGGAATCAGTTAAATATCCAGAAGAGAAGATGGGGAGGGGACTCATGGAGGGAGAGAAAAAGAGGTAGTGATGGAGGAGCGAGGGGTTGTAGCAGTATGGTTTGGACCCAAAGGCTAGATTTCCATCTAGCCATTCAGTGTGACCTCAGACTCTTGTCCTTTCTAAATTATAAGCCTTGGTCCCCAAGTGGGCCACTTTCCTTGAATATGGATGCCCTCTAGCCACCACCATCCTCTGCCCATTTCAAGCTCTTGCCCTGCGTACACTTCCCAAGTAGTGCTCCCTCTCTCCCTCCTGTGTTCCCTGTCCCCAGTTCCCTCCTTAATGCCATTCTATCACTTGACCTGGTTTTTCTAGGAAACAGATACAGGAATAGGAAGCTAGGGATCCCTCAGATAATCTATGCTGTTAAAAGCATGCAGAAGACAGACTGAGGAGGAGAAAGAGGAAGTTGAAGATCATAGAGGAAACTGAGACTCACCGGCTTCTACCGGTGTCGTCTTCTTATAAGCTGTGGTTGGGGCCTCCATCTCATTGAAGCCAACAGCACTCTGTACATTGAGAGAACAGTATATGTAGTGTGAGGAGGGAAAGGGTAGCAGTACTAGAGATTGGGGCCACTATAGAAGTAGCCTTTAATCATGTGGGTCTTTACAGTTGTACAAGGTCCTATTATTCTTTTGTGGCAGAGAGAGTGGCAAAGAAGTTCTGAACAGGTAGGTTTGATGGCTCCTTTTGAAAGTTCAGTGTACTTTAAATCACATGTCTTGAGCCTAGAATGCAGCAGGGCCCCTGGCCAATGCTAGAGGAGCTAGTGTATGGGACGACAGCGACATGGACTGGGAAGAGATAAAAAGGACTGGGGTGAGCAATGCCATGCAATCCATGAAATTGTACAACTGACACCAGCTTTCCCTGGGGTCTATTTCTCCTCTCTGCCTCCCCTGCTGCACTCCACTGTCCTCACTTAAAGCTCAGGTTGTGGAGTTCATGTCTGTCAGATGCTAAAGGCGGTCAACGGGGAGGGCAGGATCCCAGCAGGACAGGCTCAGAGCACCAGCATCACTGTCCCATCCTTCTCCCTGCCTTGCTTCTCGCTCTTCTCTCTGCTTCTCTAAACATGGGGAACCCTTCTCAGGACACTGGTGTTCTGGTGCATTACCTTATCCACTCGGTCCTTCTGGATTCCATACTGGCCACCAAAGCCCTTGGCATAATCTGTGGAACAGGAAGTTCTGAGAGTCAAAACAGGAGATTAGGATGCTGGGGATAGGTGGGGAAATGGAGCAGAGGGAAGAAGGACAGAAGACAGGAATGTGGAAGACAAGAGGAAATGTGAGAATCAGAGGATAGAGAGAGGCAGGGGTGAGAACAGAGGGGAAAGGATGGGAGATAATGGAGAAAGAAATAGAAACAGGGAAACAAAAAAATGAAAGAAGTTACAAAATAATGGGAAATATAAAACAAAAAAGGGAAAAACAAGGAGAGCTTTCCAGCTACCCCTGCATGGTTCCAGGGAAGAGGTAGACTGTTATGTCCTCTGTGAGGCTGAAGACTCAGCCAAGCCACTGTGTGGCTATCACCCAGCCCTAGCCTATCTCCACCCCTTCTCTTTGGCCTCCCTCCTCTGTGCCGCTCCTAATCCTGCGGTTGTTTCTTCACCCCTCCATGTCTCCCATCTCCCACCCACTTACACTCCACCCCACCCCACCTGCCTTCTCCGCACATCAGCCCCTCCACATTTGGGGCCCCTGGATCCGCTTCCAGACAGTATAGAAGGAGAGCCCTGTGCTATTCTGTGACCTCCCTCCCTCCTCTCAAGCCCAACTCACCTCTCTGGGACTCATGTTTCTCCGTCTCTCCCTTGTAGTCATATCCCAGAGCTGCTTTGTCCCGTTTATCCGTCTCCACCCCGTAACGGCCACCAAAGCCCCGAGAGTAGTCTAGGGTTGAAAGGGCAGTCTATTAAATCTTTAGAGACTTCAAATTCAAGGATAACTCTCTAGAATAAAGGAATAGAATACTTTACTTTCAGACCATTACAAGAAGAAAGGATCAAAGAAAACGTCATCAGTCTCATAGAAAGCAGTGAAGGGGACAGAGAGAAGCAAGCACACATTAGGATTAAAGAGTGGATAAAGTAGTGGGGGGTGGGGGTCCTAGCACAGGGACACTGGTGGCAGCCGTTGGAAGGTGAAGACAGTGGAGGAGCCAGGCAGGCAGGTAGGTGAGGCAGGGGTGCAGGTCCTTGCCTTTCTGAGATGTGTGCTTCTCCACTTCTCCTTTGTAATCAAAGCCCACTGCTGACTGCAGAGAAATGGACAGAGAACTGGTTAGAGTCACAGCTGTCAGTGTGCCCCTTCCCTGACTTTCCCTTACTCCAGGTTCACCTCCAAAGGTAGTTTATAGGGGGCTCAGGGCTGGGGTGGGATTTTAACACAGGAACAGAACCTGGACAGCTGGTGCCCGGCAGTATGCTACAGAGCAGTGAGCATGGGTTCTGCACACAGACAACTCTAGATCCAACCCCACTTCTCCTATTCATAGTTGGTTAGCTTGAGACATGCTCCTCAATATGACTGAGCACTGGTCTCTAATATAACATGAAGAGTGGCATACCTGCTTTACCTATCTCCACCATAAAATGCAAGAAAGACTTCTTCATTTAGAATAATATGACAATAAAATGGAACAAGTCATATATATGTGTGTGTGTATGTGTGTGTGTGTGTGTGTATATATATATATATATAGATGACTGCATTGAGTCACTCACTAAATCGGTGTATTTCTTCCTAAGAAATCTGCACAAAACTAAAATCAGAAAATAGGTATAAAAGTGCCTTGTAAACCATTTTGCACACGAAAGAGATATTTATTCTATTCCTGGTTGGTTATATGCTGCCTCTTTTCTTTCATAACTCAGCAGTGAAACACAAAGATGCGGATCTGCGTGGGATGGGAGAAACTGGGAGAATCTGGATCCTAGCTGGCCCCAGAACTGATGAATTGGCCAGGGGTCCTAACATCACCCGGGGGCTGCATCCCCATTAGCACAGTAACTAGGAGTCTCTAAGCAAATCTAGGTTTTACATCTCAAGAACTATTTAGTAAAGTGTCCTTTCTTGATTTACATGATACACACATTGTTCAGGTGATTCCCTTGTGGCTTGTAAAGCAAACATGTAACAATAAGGGATTAGGCAAAGACAAGTTGGAGAGGAGCCAAGATGGAACAGGAAATTCCATCCTGTTTATAGAACATTACAAGCTCCCTATGCCATTATTGCCTTAAAAATCACCTTCTGCATTTTCCTTTTCTTTACAGCATGTTTTGAACTTTCCAAGATGTGTTTTGGCTTTCCCCTGCCTCTCTCCATCATGTAAATAATTAATATTCTAGCACTTAATTCTATGGATTCAGTCTCACATAATTAACAACTGCCAGAAATTAAAACAACAAAACTGAGTTAGCTGTGAAGATGTCTTCTCTCTGTGCAGCTGCAGGGGAAGAGATACCAGCCTGCATCATAAAGTATGAGTTCAAAGAATATCATTTAATAAGGCATGGAACCCAGAGCTTCAGTGAATTAGCAAGTTTCCTCTCCAGTCTTTGTCATCCTGTAATCATACTCTACTGGTATTTTTTTTTCTTTTCAACTACTGTTTAGTACAAAGGAGTCTTTGTAAACACTCAAACTTCAGGGATTGAAGCTAAATCCTTTGAAAAGTACCCTTCACCTCTGAAAATTGTTGTGGTCCTAAATAGTTGTTTTACTAGATTATTTGCTGCCATGGTAATAATATTTAAGTTGATATCTCTGTTTTTCTGAAAGGCATGAATATTTATAAGGTTTTGATGTTAGGCCAAAAGAAGAGCTTTAGGAAATTTCTCTTCATGTGTACAGGTATAATAAAAACCAATGACTTGCTGGACACTGTGGCGCACATCTGTAATCCTAGAGGTTTGGGAAGCTGAGGCAGGAGGACTGCAAGTTCAAAGCCAGTCTCAGCAACTTAATAAGACAGGCAAGACCCTGTCTCAAAATACAAAATAAAAAGGGGTGGGGATGTGGCTCAGTGGTAAAGTGTCCCTGGGTTTAATCTTCAGTACCAAAACACAAGCCAACCAAACAAACATAAAAGAAAAAAACAAAAACAAAACCAATGGCTTGAGGAATTCTTTTCAGAGAGCTTGAGTCTTTGCCTCATTTATTTATTTTTTCGCAGTGATAGGAATGGAAAACCAGGCCTCACAAAGGCTAGGCCAGTGCTGTACCACTGAGCTGCAACCCAGCCCTTGCTGCTTTTAAATGAAGGCCTTAGAGTTCAGCATGTGGCCCCCAACACTGGCACCAAAGAACTTGCTGAGGGAGCTCATGGGGACTATTCCTGGGATGGTGCCACACCTATATAGTATCTACTGCCTCCAAAAGTGTGGGTCTATATTCAGGAGTGAGTGTCAGCAGGTCCCTCTTGGATTAAGGAGGACAGTGCAGGGAGCAAGTCATCACTTACCTTGTCTGCCCTGTCCCTCTCGATTCCGAATTTGCCCCCAAAGCCTTTGGCAGCATCAGTCTGTGAAGAGTGCTTCTCCACCTCAGCAACGTACTCATGACCTACGGCACTCTGAGAACAATCAAGAATGGAAGGAGTGCAAGGGCCAAAATGAACTTGAAGCCATAGGAGACTCAATGGGATGTTAGAACATCAGAAAGTCCCTGCTGGATCAGGCCTGCAGCCACTGGGAGCGGTGCTGAGGATACAGGATGAGAGCATGGGGGCCTTTTCCCAGCCTTACACATCCCTGATTCTTTGTACCACCGGGGAGCCATCACCTAGAAGACTCCCAGAGGATGGGTTGGGAGCCAGAGGACAGAGCTGGGTAGGAGGAGCAATGTTCAAACCAGAAACAAAAAGAGCTAAAATGAGGGCCTTGTGCATCAAAACAGAAATGAAGTAAATTCTTAACTTTTCTCCAGCATTTAATGTGTAATATATATACAAAAAGATCACTACACAGTAAAGAAAATAATAAGTTGAACAAAGACATAATATGTAGACATTTAAAAGAAATAAATAGTTCTAAAACCTATTTTTTTCCTTCTCCACTTGCACATTCTCTCTTGTTGGTGCAGGAGTTACAGTGTGCCTCAGGCTGCCCTTCTAATATTTGACCTCTATTTTCCACGATCTATATCTTAGGGGTTAAGGTCAGAAAAAAATTGATAAAAATTACATGCAGATATTCTGTTTTTAAAGCCCAAATGAATACTGTACTTGTGAACAAGTTTTAAACCATAAAACCAACAAAAAAAAAAAAGGCTTTTTTTAAAAAAAAAGCAAATCTCTCCCCAGCAACTCACCTTGTCCATTCGATCTCTTTCCACTCCAAACCGACCTCCATAGCCATGGGACGCTTTGGGCCCTGATTCCATCTCTTTCTTCTTGAGAACATCATGCTCCTCTGACACTTTGCTTCTCAGCTGGTGGATGCTGGAAGTAACCACATTACCAAGACTCACCTAGCATAGGAGGTCAATGAACCCATCCTCACAGAAAAATGGAAATCTTGAGGTCTGTTTATTTGTAGCAATGACATGAGTCCCCAAAATATGCTAGCAATGGGTCTGTCAGTAAGAGAGCAGTATGACCTGTATACAATACCCTGATTTAAACTCTCCAGAAGCCAATAGTATTTCCTCTAGTCTGTTATTTTGCTCACTAAAATCACCTTCTGATCTTTAGTACCATTTTTTTTTCATGTTCTCGAGCCTTAGAGGACAATGGTACCTATATTGTAATAAGTGAGATGTCATCTTCCTCTCTGAATGGACCTGCTTTCTGTCAGGTAAGTGATCTGTCTCAAAAAGCATAAAAATAATCATATGCCCTTCGGCCCACATATTCTAATCCTAGGAGTCTACCCTAGAGAAATAATTTTAAGTATAGTGAACTTTAATGTCTAATGATTCATTGAAATATGCACAACAGCAAAAACCAAGAAACTACAAGGCTAATAACTAAAAAATTGTTTAGAAAATTGAAATGTTAACCTTCAATAGAATACTGGAAATTATTAAAAATTGCCCAGGACTGCCCTCAGTTTTGCACCAGAGTCACTGCCAACCAGCAAGAGCACAGGCCAAGGTCCAGGACCACCTTCAGGGACCTCCATGGGAGCCCAGCCAAAGTCAGGCCTGAGATTGCTACCCACCAACCCACAGGGGAACCCAGACCCAGGCAAAGGACTACCTCCGGGGACCCCTGTGGCTGAGGCTCCTGACCACTCCCAGTTCAGTGCCAGAGTCTCTGCCAATCTGCGGGAGCCCAGGCCCAGGGCTAGACCCACCACCTGTAATCCCTGAGGGAGTCCAGGCCAAGATGAGGCCTAGGACTGACCTCACAGGTCTGTGTGAGTGCCCAGGTCCAGGACTGCCCCTGCACATAGAGGGGAACCATGCTGTTGCTCCCTTCCTGTATCCATCTTGTACACTGCAGCCATCCCCATAGTTCTTCCCATGTATTAGCCTCTGCCTTGAGTCAACAGACAGGGCCTGGAGGCAGCAGTCAGCCAAAGTGCTACATCTCTGATCAATGTGCCAAAGCCATTGTAAGTCCTACCCTTTAAGCCTCATCTCTGAAAATGTTTGCATCCATCTTGGGCAACTCCCACTGCCCTCTTGAGGTACCTCCACTACTGCTGCCACCATCTTTAGTGGCAGTAGTGTCCATCTGGGGACACCTGCTGGGGACTGGAAGTGAACTCCAAGGTGAGATACAGGTAATCTGTAGTGTCACTACAAGATTATAGAATAGAAATCACAATACCTCAGATCGGCATTACAAGAAAGGAAGATATATAATTAACATGAAAAAACAAGGGAAATTGCCCCAAATAAACCAAGATACTACAATAATAGAATTCATTGACAGCACAGTTGATGAAATGTCAGAGAAAGAATTCAGAATATACATAATTAAAATGATCTGCGAATTAAAGAATGACTTAAGTAAGCAAATACAGGCAAAAATCAATCACTACAACAAAGAAATAAGAGAGCAAATAAAGGCAACCATTGATCACACCAACAAAGAGATAAGGGAGCAAATACAGGGAGCAAAAGATTACTTTAAGAAAGAGCTAGAGATTGTGGGAAAAAAACCAATCAGAAATTCTTGAAATGAAGGAAACAATAAACCAAATAAAACACTCAATAGAAAGCATCACCAGCAGACTAGATCACTTGGAAGACAGAACCTTGGATAATGAAGACAAAATATACAATCTTGTAAATAAAGTTGACCAAGATGGTAAGAAATCATGAACAGAATATACAGGAATTATGGAATAGCCTCAAAAGGCCAAATCTAAGATTTATCGGGATAGAAAAAGGCACAGAATTTCAAACCAAAGAAATGCACAATCTCTTCAATGAAATAATATCAGAAAATTTCCCAAACATGAAAACTAAATAGGAAAATCAAATACAAGAGACTTACAGAACACCAAATGTATAAAATTACAACAGATCTACACCAAGGCATATTACAATGAAAATGCCCAGCATACAGAACAAGGATAGAATTTTAAAGGCTGAAAGAGAGAGGAATCAGATTGCATATAAGGGGAGACTGATTCGGATCTCAGCAGATTTTTCAACCCAGACCCTAAAAGCCAGGAGATCCTGGAACATACAAAGCTCTGAAAGAAAATACAAGAATCTTAAATCCAGCAAAATTAAGCTTCAGATTTGATGATGAAATAAAAACCTTCTAGGATAAACAAAAGTTAAAAAGATATACAGCAAGAAAGCCTGCACTACACAGTATTCTTGGCAAAATATCCCACGAAGAGGAAATCATAACCAACAATGAAAATCTACAAAGAGATTTAATCTGCACTAAAGGAAAGGCCAATCAAAGGAGAAACCAAGTCAAGTTAAAAACCAAAAATAAAACAAAATGACCGGAATTACAAATCATATTTCAATAATAACCCTGAATGTGACTGGCCTAAATGCATCAATTAAAAGACAGACTGACAGACTGGATAAAAAAAAGACCCACCAATATGCTGCCTTCAAGAGATTCATCTCACAGGAAAAGACATCTACAGACTGAAGGTGAAAGGATGGGAAAAAACCGTATCACTCACATGGACCATGTAAACAAGCAGAGATTTCCATCCTCATGTCAGATAAAGTGGACTTCAAACCAAAGTTAGTGAAAAGAGATAAAGAAGGCCATTTCATACTTCTTAAGGGAACCATACATCAACAAGACATAACAATCATAAATTATCTATGCCCCAAACAATGGGGCATCTATGTATATCAAACAAACCCTTCTCAACTTCAAGAATCAAATAGACCATAACACAATAGTACTTGGTGACTTTAACACAGCTCTCTCACCACTGGATAGGTCTTCCAAACAAAAACTAAACAAAGAAACCATAGAACTCAATAAAACAATCAATAATTTAGACTTAACAGACATATATAGAGTATTCCATCCATTGAGTGAATACACTTTTTTTTTCAGCAGCACATGGATCCTTTTCCAAAATAGATCATATGTAATGTCACAAAGCAAGTCTTAGCAAATACAAAAAATAGAGATACTACCCTGCATCCTATCTGACCACATGGAGTAAAATTAGAAATCAATGACAGGTTAAAAATAGAAACTACTCCAACACCTGGAGACTAAATAATACACTATTGAATGATGCATTGATAACAGAAGACATCAGGGAAGAGATGAAAAAATTCTTAGATGTAAATGAAAACTCCAATACAACATATCAAAATCTCTGGGACACCATGAAGGCAGTGCTAAGAGGAAAGTTCATTGCATTAAGCTCATTCATTAAAAGAAGAAAAAGTCAACAAATAAATGCCTTGATGCTACATCCCAAAGCCCTAGAAAAAGGGGAACAAATCAATACCAAAAGAAGCAGAAGACAGGAAATAATTAAAATCAGGGCTGAAATCAACGAAATTGAAACAAAATAAATAATCCAAAAAATTGACAAAACGAAAAGCTGCTTCTTTGAAAAAATAAATAAAATTGACAAACTCTTAGCCACCCTAATGAAAAGAAGGAGAGAGAGAACCAAAATTACTGAAATTCATGATGAAAAAGAAAATATCATGACAGACACTATTGAAATACAGAGGATAATTAGAAACTATTTTGATAATCTATACTCCAATAAAATAGAAACCTCTAAAGACACTGAAAAATTTCTAGAGGCATATGACCTACCCAAACTGAACCAGGAAGTCATACACAACTTAAACAGATCAATTTCAAGCAAGGAAATAGAAGAGGCCATCAAAAGCCTACCAACCAAGAAAAGCCCAGGACCAGATGGGTTCTCAGCTGAGTTCTATAGACCTACAAAGAAGAATTAATACCAATACTCCTCAAACTATTTCATGAAATAGAAAAGGAGGGAACCCTTCCAAATTCATTCTATGAGGCAAATATCACCCTGATACCAAAATTAGGCAGAGATACATCAAAGAAAGAAAATTTCAGACCAATATCCCTGATGAACATGGATGCAAAAATTCTCAATAAAATTTTGGCAAATCACATACAAAAACATTTAAAATATTGTGCACCATGATCAAGTGGGGTTCATTCCATGGGTACAAGGTTGGTTCAACATACGGAAATCAATTAATGTAATCCATCACTTCAATAGACTTAAAGATAAGAATCATATGATTTTATCAATAGATGCAGAGAAAACATTTGATAAAATATAGCACCCTTTTATGTTCAAAACACTAGAAAAACTAGGGATAGCAGAAATATACCTAAACTTTGTAAAAGCTATCTATGCTAAACCCAAAGCCAACATCATCCTAAAAGGAGAAAAATTGGAAGCATTCTCTCTAAAAACAGGAACAAGACAGGAATGCCCTCTTTCACCACTGCTATTCAACATAGTCCTTGAAACAGTAGCCAGAGCAATTAGATGAAAGAAATTAAAGGAATACGAATAGGAAAAGAAGATTTCAAACTATCATTATTTGCCAATGACATGATTCTATACTTAGAGTCTCCAAAAAATTCTACCAGAAAACTTCCAGAATTAATAAATGAATTTAGCAAAGTAGCAGAATATCAAATCAACACCCATAAATCAGTTGCATTTATATATATCAGTGATGAATCCCGTAAAAGAAATTAGGAAAACTACCCCATTCACAATAGCCTCAAAAAATAAAATAAAATTCTTGGGAATCAATTTAACAAAAGAGGTGAAAGACTGCTACAATGAAAACTACAGGAAACTAAAAAAAGAAATTGAACAAGTCTTTAGAAGATGAAAAGATCTCCCATGCTCTTTGATAGGCAGAATCAATATTGTCAAAATGGCCATACTACTCAAAATGCTATGTAAATTCAATGTGATTCCAATTAAAATCTCAATGTCATTCCTTATAGAAATAGAAAAGGCAATCATGAAATTAATTTGGAAGAATAAGAGACCCAGAATAGCCAAAGAAATCCTTAGCAAGAAGAGTGAAGCAGGAGGCATCACAATACCAGACCTTAAATATATACAAAGCTATAGTAACAAAAGCAGCATGGTACTGGCACCAAAATAGACATGTAGACCAATGGTACAGAATAGAAGACACAGAGATAAACCCACTTAAATACAGTTATCTTATACTAGACAAAGGTGCCAAAAACATACACTGGAGAAAAGATCGCCTTTTCAAGAAATGGTGCTGGGAAAACTGGAAATCCATATGCAGCAAAGTAAAACTAAACCCCTATCTCTCACCGTGCACAAAACTCAACTCGAAGTAGATCAAGGACCTAGGAATTAGACCAGAGACCCTATGCCAAATAGAAGAAAAAGTAGGCCCAAATCTTCATCATGTTGGCTTAGGACCTTACTTCCTTAACAAGACTCCTATAGCTCAAGAAGTAAAATCAAGAATCAACAAATAGGATGGATTCAAACTAAAAAGCTGCTTCTCAGCAAAAGAAATAATCCATGAAGTGAACAGAGAGCCTACATTCTGGGAACAAATTTTTGCCACACGCACATCTGATAGAGCACTAATCTCCAGGATATATGAAGAACTCAAAAAACTTAACACCAAAAAAACTAACAACCCAATCAATAAATGGGCTACATAGCTGAACAGACACTTCTCAGAAGAAGATATACAATCAATCAACAGACATATGAAAAAATGTTCAACATCTCTAGCAATTAGAGAAATGCAAATCAAAACTAAGATTGCATCTCACACCAGTCAGAATGGCAATTATCAAGAATGCAAACAACAATAAGTGTTGGTGAGGTTGTGGGGGAAAAGCCACGCTCATACATTGCTGGTGGGACTGCAAATTGGTACAACCAATTAGGAAAGCATGGATATTCCTTAGAAAACTTGGAATGGAACCACCATTTGGCACAGCTATCCTACTCCTTGGTCTGTACCCATAGGACTTAAAAACAGCAAACTACAGTGATGCAGCCACTTCAATGTTTATAGCAGCTCAATTCACAATAGCTAAAGTGTGGAACCATCCTAGATGCCCTTCAATAGATGAATGGATAAAGAAACTGTGGTATATATACACAATGGAATATAACTCAGCATTAAAAGAGCATAAAATTATTGCATTTGCAGGTAAATAGATGGAGTTGGAGAATATCATGCTAAGTGACGTAAGCCAATCCCAAAAAACCAAATGCAGAATGTTCTCTCTGATAAGTGGATGTTGATCCATAATGAAGGAGAAGACACAGGAGGAATGGAGGAATTTTGGTCAAAGGGGAGAAAGGAGGGAGGGGGAATGGGGACAGTAAAGATGGTGGAATGAGATGGACATCATAGTCCTAGCCTCATATATGACTGCATATGTGATTCTACATAACATACAACTAGAGAAATGAAAGCTGTGTTCCATCTGTGTACAATGAATCAAAATGCATTCTGCTAGCATGTATACCTAAGTAGAATAAATAAATTTTTAAAAATCATTAAAAAATGATGCTTATAAAAGTGCAGCTTGGGAACATTTATTTATGCATCAGAATATTTTTATCAAGAATCAACATCTTCCTACCCTCTTCTCCCCAATCCAGGTAATTCCTAAGAGAACTAATAATAAACAAAAACTAACAAAATCCACTTATCCTGTTATAACAGTTTAAACTTCAAATAACAGATTTGGGACACCCTATCTATCCCTAAGAGCAAGTGACACCCAGGGAGCCATCCTCTCTCATTGTACACTCACTTCCACCTTTACCATGAAGGTGACTGCAGCACTTCAGAGGGTGGGCAGTCACCTTGGCCAATGGGTTTGTCCTGAGGATATGAAACCATAGATCAGCACCAATACCATTGTGTGACAACAAGAACTGATATATACTTGGGCCACATACAGGAACCCCTGGGGAGTTTTAGAAACATTTGGGCAAGAGAACCCTAAATAAGATATTTGACCTTCTGCAGCAAGCAATGAAAATTTGAAGTGCTGAGATAGCGATGTCTCTGGTCCTTCATGAGCTCAGGATAAGCAGACATATTGGTTACAGGTAGAATGGCCCATCTCACAGTGGAAATGCTCTTCTTTCATGGAAGAATAGATCCATCTGGTGGCCTGGTGGGATAATCCCATCAAGGTCTTTTTAAAAAGCCTTTTCAGCTTTAGCCACAGTTAATTTTAGAAAGCTGGCTACAAACCAGATGAAATTAATCTAAGTGCTGGAAGAACCCTCTGTTCCCATGCCTCCTCTAAACCCTCTGGCAGCGGCCAAGACAGAGGTCCTGTGTTGTTAGTTCAACAACACCAACGCTTCAGAACCAACCGACTGTGTCAGAAAAGCTGTGGGAACCAAGAACAAGTAAATCACCCTCCCGTTTTTCCCAACTGAAAGATTCAGATGAAGAATGAAGAAAATGGAGCCAAATGCTACTTTCTATTAAGAAATATCCACTAAGTTTTAATGAGATCGGTGATTATTAAACAGATCATAACTATATTATGTTGAAACACGTTTTGAAAAAGGGATTAGAAAAATGATATTCAGAAACATCTACCTAATGGATGACAGAGGCTAGCCAGATTATGTCAATTAATAGACCGTATCATTTGAATGGAAATATAACCACAGGAAAACAATAACTTTTTATTAACTTCTTTAGGATATAGGTGAATTCATTCTGAATAGGTCTTAATACAGCATTCCTTTAATCAATAAATATTAATTAAACAATTTTTGAGTGTGAAGTGCTATTAGGGTCCGAGGACACAAAGTTGATTAATGTGTGGAAGTACTGGTCAGGTGAAAGAGTAAAGAGGAAAACCAAAAATTATAATTCAATATGCCAAGTACACCTAAGAAACTTTTGACAATTAGCTCTCAGATGTCTATTTTAAAATTTCAAATATCTCAGATTGATAAAGCAATGAAGATTATGGGAACCAAGCAAAATCCAGAACTTCAAGGATGAACCAAGAGAAAGGACAGAACTTTTTTTTAACAAAATTAAAAGCACAAAGGTGAGTGGTTGTGACTATGTATACTATATATACTATGATCATGTCTATGGAAAGATCCACAAACAAAAATCTACTAGAACTATTCAGTGCATTTGGCTAGATCACAGGATACAAGGTAACTATGTCAAAATCAAGTTTTTTCTGTATGCTAACCATGGACACTTGGAAATTGAAAGCTAAAAATAAATAGAAGTTATAGCCACATGAAATAATATGAAATATTTTAGGATGAATTTAATAAGAAAGCGAGATACAGTAGTGCACACCCGTAATCCCAGTCACTCAGGAAGCTAAGTCAGGAGGATCTGAAGTTTCAGGCCAGCCTCACCAACTTAGTGAGTTGCTGTCTCAAAATAAAAAATAAAATAAAAAGGATTGGGGATGTTGCTCAGAGGTAAAGCACCCTAAGGTTCAATCCCTAGTACCACCCAAAAAAGAAAAAAAAAAAAGGTGCAAGACCTGATCACAGAAAAACACTTCTAAGAAATTAAAGAAGATCTAAATAAATGGATAGATAGCCCAGGTTGATGGATTGGAAAACATAATGTCATTAAGGTGTCAATTCCACCCCAGCCACAAATGATCTATACATTCACCTCAATCCCAGTCAAAATCTCCACAGGCAATTTTGTTTTCTAGAAAAGTACTCCCTCTTCCACTGAGTTATACCCCAACCCCATTCTAATTTTATTTTATTGGTTATCTTCTAAATACCAGGACCTGCCTCAGGTGCTAGAAGTTCCCAGATCCAGGGAGCGAATAGACGGATGCATACTCTCCAGTCTATCCTAGGAATAAACCTTAAGGCACATGTAATAATACAGTGTGTAACTGGGGATCCAGAGCAGGGACAAGGCAGAAGTTGAAGCAGGGGATGAGCAGGGATGAAGCAGGTCAAGAGGCAAAGCAATGCTGTGGGCAGAAGAGTCAGCAGGAGGGAGAGAGGCATGAGGGAAGCCGGCAGGTACCTGGTGTGTTTGTGAGAACTTAAAGACATTCCTGTGGGTTGGGGTCTTTGGGATCATGTGTGTTGGGGTCTCTGGGATCCACATGGGAGACTGGGGTTATGTGCAAAGAAAACAGGCAAGGAAGTGAGGGTCAGTATTAAGAGAAGTGGAGGGAAAGATGTATGGGGAGAAATGGCAGATGGGGAAGTATGGGGAGGCGGGGAAAGTGGAAGGGTCAGAACCAGACAGCTGGGTCAGAATAAAGCAAGGGATCCTTGTCCCCCTGCAGCAGAGTCAGGAAGAACACTGAGCAGGAGAGGACTGCAGGTAGACTGGGGTTTGCAAGGTTGCTCTGCTTGGTGCTGCATGCCAGCTGCATCTGAGGGTAATGAAAGCAGTCTCCAGCGGATGCAGGCCCTGTGGCCCCTGCTCTGTGCAAGCCATTGCTCTTCCATGGAAGGAAGTACTCAGAACACCAAGGAACAAGAAGACAAGAGGCAAGGGCAGGATAGGGGCTGGCACCTCACTCTCATGCTGATAGGAGGCAGGGGACCTTGGCCCTCCACAGGCATTTTTGTAGGAATTGACTAGCTGATTCTAAAGTGTATGTTACTATGAAGTCCTAGAATAGTAAAAAGGTGGTTTTTTGTTTTTGTTTTTGTTTTAAACAGGATAGCAAAGAGGGTGAACTACTTGATTTCTTAAAAGCTACAACGATCACTAAGTTTGACTTCTTAAAAGCTGCAACAATCACTAAGTTTGGTATCTGTCAGGGCAGACATATAGCTCAATGAAATAGTATAGACAGACATAGACTCACATGTAAATGGCTAAGTCAATAGGAAAGGATAGTTCTTGTTTTTTTTTTTTTGTTTTGGACTAGGGATTGAACTCAGGGGCACTCCACCCCTGAGCCACATCCCCAGCCTTATATTGTGTTTTATGTAGAGACAGGGTCTCACAGTTGCTTAGTGCCTCGCCGTCGCTGAGGCTGGCTTTGAACTCGCGATTCTCCTGTCTCAGCCTCCCAAAGTGCTAGGATGACAGGCATGCGCCACTGTGCCCACCTAAAAGGATAGATTTTTTTATGGTATTTGACAATGGAATATCCATATGGAAGAAAATTAATCTCAATCTTGTCTCACGCTGTACACAAAAGTTAACTTAAAATTGGATCATAGACTTAAATAAATGTAAAAGCTATAACCATAAGCCAATTAGAAAAAAACATAGGAGAAAACCTCACAACTTTGGAGTAGGTAAAATTTTCTTAGACACAAAGATATGCTAACCATAAAATTTTTTTGATAAATTAGACTTCTTCAGAATTAAAATTTTTTGTTCTTCAAACAATAACATTAATAAAATGAAAAGGTAAGTGACATTCTGGTAGAAAATATCTGTAAAACATATATCTCCCCAAAAACCTATGTCCAAACTATGTAGACAACTCAGTAAGAAGACAAACAATCCACTTTAAAAGTGAGACAAAGATTTGAACAAGCATTTCAAAGGCAGACAAAGATACATGAATGTCACATGAAAATATGCCCAGTGAATTAATTCTCTGGAGAAATCCAAATCAAAGTCATCACATATCCATAAGAGAGGTTAACATTAAAATCACTGACAAGGACGTGAAGCAACTGAAACCCGTACATTGCTAGTGGATTTCTCAAAAAGTTAAACATACACTAACTCTATGACTCAGCAATTCTGTTCCTAAATATTCCCCAAGAGAAATATAAATATTTGTAAACAAAAATATTTGTACCTAAATGTTCATGGCATCCTTCTTGGTGACAGACCCAAATGTCCAGCATTAGGGTAATGTATAAACCAAACCATGGGATATTTATATAAGGAGTACTATTTGACAATAAAAAGGAAGAAAAGACTCACATACACCCTGCCACAGCTAGATCTCAAAAACGTGCTGAGGGAAAGAACATAAAAGCAAAAGAGTACAATCTGTATTATTTCATTTATGTGAAATTCTAGGAGAGACAAAACTATCCTGTTTTAACTTTTGTTAAAATAGTTATCAAATAGTAGATCAATGTTCTGGCTGGACAAGAGTGGGGAAAGGGATACTGACTACAAAGCAGAGGAGAGCTTTTATTTTTTAATTTTATTTATTTATTTATTTATTCTGCTTAGGTATATATGATAGCAGAATGCATTTTGATTCATTGTACACAGATGGAGCACAACTTTTAATTTCTCTGGTTGTATGTGATGTAGAATCACAGCATACATGCAGTCATACATGAAGCTAGGGCTATGATGTCCATCATATCCTACCATCTTTACTGTCCCCATGCCCCCTCCCCCCTCCCACCCTTGTGACCAAATTTCCTCCATTCTTCCTGTGTCCTCCCCCACATTATGGATCAGCATCCGCTTATCAGAGAGAACATTCAGCATCTGGTTTTTGAGATTGGCTTACTTCACTTAGCAGGATATTCCAGAGGGGAGCTTTTTAATGGTAGTAGGAATATTCGATGTCTTGAGGGTATTGGTGGTTATAAGTATGTATTATTAAAATTCACTGGATGATTAGCTTATAATTATTATACGTCAATAAAATTGATTTTTTTAAAAATAAAAAAGTGAAGAGCACATTAAATGAAAGATAGACTTTAGGCATGCTTGAAGAGATTGATGCTTATGAACGTGATTATGGTATGTTCTGTTTAGGTACTTAATCCAAGGTACTTAGTCATCCTAAACAATTTCCTACTACAAGGTACTTAGTCATCTTAAATAGAATAGCAGGCTTGGAGAAAGGTAATATCCTAGCTCATGGGAATTTGCATTCCATTTCAACAAGAGGATTATGGACATGATACTATTATGTTCATTAGACAGAAACAATACGATATAGTGGTTAAGAATTCAACCTGCAGCCAAGTGCGGTGGCACACACCAGTAACCCTAGAGATCCAGGAGGTTGAGGCAAGATGTTACAAATACAAGACCAGCCTCAGCAATTTAGCAAGGCCCTAAGCAACTTAGCAAGACACTGTCTCAAGAAAAAATAATGAATAAATAAAAATAAATAAATAAAATAAGAATAAAAAGTGCCACTGGTTCAATCCCTAATACAAACAAACAAACAAACAAAAGAATTCAACCCACAGAGTCAGACTGAGCTGAATTCAAGTTATTATTTGTGTATCCTTGGACAAATTACTAAACATCTCTGTTTACTTTTCTGTGAAATCAGGATAACAACATGATCTATGATTCAGGGTTGTTTTGGAAAAGCACTTTGTATTTTGCACGACACATAACAGCTCAATAAATGTTGCCATTGTTCTTATTATAGCCATAGGTCTTCACAGCACTCCTGTGAGGTAAACAGGGCTCATCTATTATTCCCAGTCACAAGGGGAAATAGAGACAGAGTGGTGACATAATTCTCTTCAATGCCCTGAGTCCCTTGATAGTAGAACAGGGACCAGTCCCTAGATCATCATTGTAGATTGTCACGTGGTAGTGGACAGTGCTCCCCAGGCAGTGAGGATGTAGCAGAATGGCCAGAGAGGTTTCCGGAAGCACTGGGAGCCTCATCTAGCATGGTGCTGCTCAGGGTGCAGTGCACACGCTCAACCACTTCTTTTCCACAATGAAAGAATAAAAATTGAGAGTGTGTAGTTAGCAGCTTTCATAGCAATTTAACACAGTAATCGTATCTGTCAAATCTAAAAATAAAACTTGTGCTTGTATTTTCCTTGTCATCTTTTTTTCATTTACTTTTCCAATGATGCAATTTTACAAAAATATCTGTCTGTGACAAATTTGAAAACAAGAGCTGACTAAAAACCTGGTTCTTTCCCAAAGATAGTCTAAAAAACTCTGGCTGACAGTAGTAAGAATCCTTACTGATCAAGAGAAAAGACACCAAAAAAGGGCAAGAGTGAGGAGGGAGGTGGAAGGAAGGGCTGCAGCCTTTGGAAATCAGACGATTTTTTTATACAAAAGATGGGGGACAGAGAGGAGCATTTGAGCTATTTTCTGAATTACCAAACCACTCCTCAAACTGAAATTATTCAAAACAGACCTAAAAGGAAACACCATGGTGTGGGAGATGGTGGTGATGTTAGTGAGAACCAGTCACTTCCTTTTCCTGCTTTGAGTCATGTGAACGCACAGCTACAGTTCTCTTGGACTGCAATCCCCAATCCCCCAGCTCCAAAGGCCTCAGTGATTCCCATCAGACCATGAAGGTTGGCCTAGAGCACATCACCCAGAGAGAATCAGAGGATTAGGCACTGAATACTGGAATGTCCTCTAGAGGTTTTTTTGATCCAGATGAGAAAACTATCGGAGAGGATAAGAGAGGGTCACCAGGCTTTTACCAACAAAGATCAGGCTTTTGTACCTTGGTAGCCTGGATAAATGGGAGGTGAGTAAGCTTTTTTTTCTCTAACATTTATTCCATTAGATGTAGATCCAGCTAGGTTAACAAAGATACATGCATGGTTACCACATTGTATGACTTCAGGGAATCAAAGTGATGTGTACAGTGGAGCTCCAACTGCTTCCAGAATTGCCCGGTTTGTTTAACAATGATATTCATTACAGACTTGTAATTCAAACCATTTATGTCTGATTGAACAACCATGCATAGTACTGAATATTCTCAAACCACAAAAACAAGTGCCCAGTTTTCTTTGTGTGTTGCTTGTGTAACATGGTCACCCACTGGCATTCCCCCCCCCCCCCCAGTGGTGGGAATTGAACCCTGGGCCTTGTGTATGCTAGACAAATGTTCTACCCACTGACACTTTTCTAAATCTTGGGGGAAACAAAATTAAAACATTCCTACTAGATTGGGGGTGATTAAAATGGGGCTTAAAACAATTAATTTTGCCATTTTGTATATAGTTGCTAGTTTTTTTTAAATCTTTGCTCTTGTTATGCTCTTCGTTGTGTTTACTGTGCTACTGGCATTTGACACTCTATTCCTACCCAAAGCAGACAGCCTTGGTTAGATGTACCTGAATAATTCATGAAGAGAGGAGCTTTCTCAATCCTGATACACAATACATCTCACAGGAGCCTCTGGATATGTTCCCAAGTTCCTTCTCTCTTCTGGTATCAGAGGATATTTCTTGCTAGTAAAAATGAATATTAGGCTGTGATCTTAATAACCCCTAAAGGTCATTGCTAAGATAGTTTTAATCATCTCATTTTCCAATTATCACATTTCTTCATGTTACTATAAAAGAGGCTTCTAACTTGTGTCAGGTAGACAAGTACAAATGTGTATTTTAAGTCATTTAGGCCAACTATGGAAGCTCATATTATCCTTTTTATAGCATTTATTCTTAATTCTTCACCTTGAGATTTTACTGAATCCTTCTTAGCCCATCTGAAGTCACCCTATTTTCTAAGTACACGTTTATATTTATTAGAAGAGATAGATGGTTGATAGCTTGGTACATGATTGATTATGGGTAGTAGTTGGATAGAGAGAGATAATGACCTCAGTATTCGAGACACTTCCTCTCTGAATCTCTTATGCCTGACTGAAGGAAGACCATTACTACAACAGACTCCCCTGGGGAACATAGCAGGGTCTTAGATATAAAAGACCAATAATAAGGTCAGGGGGGAAAAGAGGAAAGAAATGAAAGGGAAATATACAATGACATATATAGGGACACACAAAGACAAATTGTACAAAAAAAAACAAATATACACAGATGTGAGCTGGAGCAGTGGTGCATGACTGTAATCCCAGCTATTGGGACGCTGATGCAGGAGGATCACAAGTTCGAGACCAGCCTTGGACACTTGGCAAGAACTTGTCTCAAAATTAAAATTTTTAAAATGGGCCGGGATGTAGGTCAGTGGCAGAGCTCTTGTCTAGAATATGCAAGGCCCTGGGTTCTAATCCCCACTGCTGCAAAAAATAAATAAACAAAATCAACAAGAAAACACATACACAGACATGAACTATTTTTTTTTCCTCCCACATATTCCCCGGAGTTTCTGAGATTGCTTTGAGCTCTTCACAAAATGCTCTTCCCTCTCCTAGTCCTTTTGGCACCTACTTGATGTGCTCTTTGCGTCCAGAGCCCTCGATGGTCTTGGCTCCCCATCGTTGCTCCTTTTCAGAGATGTCATTCTACAAAAGACAGCATTCAACAGAAGTGTGGGCTGAGAGGAGACACCCACTGCTCCACAGACCCTCTAACTTCCCTGTATCAGCTGTCTTCCTTGGTCAGGGTCTTTACTGGCATTCCTACTATGTTTGACCGCATCTAAAATTTTAACTGGTAAACTCTGAAACCTTATTTCCTACTCTGCCTCCTTTGCCTGTTCCTCTTCAGGTCTCCTACAACATTTTGACCCATCCATATCACACAGGTCTGGCCCAAATCCTGGATCATAGGCCAAAGGAGACCGAGGTTCATCTGCTGCTCAACTTTAGCATGGCCCATCAACCACACTGTCAGACTCATTCACACCTGTCTCCTTCCACCCTTCACACCGGCTATCAAACATAACCCACTCATACACCAACTGTCCATCCCACCACGAGGACTCAGTCCCACACGGTCCTTTCCTAAGTCTCCTCAAAGGTTGGAGAGTGACCCCAGATGCACACTCACCCCTCACCCACCTCATTGTCCAAGAAAAACTACTTCCAAACTCACCACAAAGTCAGGGTCTGTGTCCCAGTCATCACCCTGGGTCTCCACGGAAACAGATACATCATGCCCCACTACAGACTTCCACATCTGATGAGGTGACAGAAGATGGGAATAATTGGGGAGAAAAAAGAATCAGGAGGAGGGAAGACAAAAAAGTTAATATTAAACAGCTCACCAACCTATGTGCCCTACAACAGATTCATGGATAAAGAAAATGTGGTATATACACATAATGAAATATTACTGGGCCATAAAGAAGAATGAAATTATGGCATTTGCTGGTAAGTGTATAGAACTGGAGAATATCATGCTAAGTAAAGTAAGCCAGTTCCAAAAAATCAAAGGCAGAATGTTCTCTCTGATATGTAGATGCTAACTCACAACAAGGGAGGGGAAGATTAGACAAAGGGGAATGAAGGGATAGGATGGAGAATGGGAATAGAAAAGACAAAAGAATGAATCGGACATATCTTTCCTATCCTTATATACAAATACATGACTAGCATAACTCCACATCATATATTAAACACAATAATGGGATCTTAACTGGGACAAGTTATACTTATTCCATGTATGTATAATATGTCAAAATATACTCTACTGTCACGTATATCTAGAAAGAACAAATAAAAAATGAATTTAAAAAAGCCCAATATTTCTTGCCATTTTTTTCCTAGAAGAAAATAGGAGCTGAGACAAAGCAGATGGAAGTTTTAGGACGGTACATCTGCACAGGTAGAGGAGATGGGGTTTATTTAAGACAAGCTAATGTGGCCTGGGCTCACCACCTCTGGAGAGAAATTCTCAGGGATGTAGGTAACATTAAATGTCCTGGGTGTCTAAACAGCTGCACTCTTCACTTGTGTCCAGAGGCCAGCCAGGCTGTGGCATACAGTGGTAATCAGTAAGGGATGCTATAACATCCATCAAATTATGGTGCCATTTCACTTTGATATCTACACGACTCCTTCCATACCACCCAAATATAAATTGGTCCAGCTCCTGGAGAAATGAAAATCTTCTACTGTCTACAACCTATTTAATTAGGATTAATTAATTGTTTTGAGAATATATCATCAACGCAAGAGCTGTCTCATGTTCACTCTGAGACTGGTCACTGCACAGCTGTGGGTGGTCAGAAGGGACAAGCACCTGAAATTCCTATATTGAACAATGCACGGGGAAGCACTAGGTACTGGGAATAAATCCTTATTACTCAGTTTTTTTTTTTTTTAAGTTTGATAGTATTTCTAAAGAATATAAGTGGTTCAAAATTAGCATGTAATAAATCCTTTATTTTAAACATTAAGAGATATTTGATTTTTATCAACTTAATAAACATTAATGAGATATTTGGAGAACAGTAGTTTGAAAGGATTCCAAGTTGTTATTCTGCTGGGGCAGCCTCAAAGTTCCTTTCAGCCTTGCCAACCGTGCTGGAGGAAGAGCTGCAGAGTTGCTCTGCATCTGTGGGCTCCTGGATCTGGGTGTGAAAAGGTAACAATGGACAGTGTACATCTGCTCTGGTGGCCACTGAGGTTTCTTGACCCAGCCACCACTTGCTAGCAGGCAACTTTCCTGCCCATACTTCCCTTTTCAGACACCACCTCCCACTGGTGGCCTCCTCCACTACTCTTCACTGTCTCCCAATAGAGATCCTTTACAACTGACCAGTCCTAGGGCTCTGCTGTCTCTCCACCTCCACCTTCATACTCTGCAGCTTCTCTTTCCACTTGGAAACACCATCTTTCTCTGCGCTCTTTGAACAACCCTTAGAAAACCTGCTCAGGGGAAATTCCAGGTAGTTTGGTTAAAGAACTGCCACAGGGGATACTGGAGAAGTAGGAATGAGCCATTCTAGCTGAGGGATGAGTCACTGCCAAGAGCAGCTCGGCTTTTCCTGCAGGCCAACAGCTGTAGATGCGGGGTAGGGACAGGTAAATAAGACTTGTCATCCTACATCCTTACCATCCCTGTTTCTGTTTTCTGGGCTGCTCTGCCACAAAAGGACCTCACACAGAAAACTGGAAGGAGAAGTCTCTGAAATATTCATGAGTAATAAGGAAGCAATGAGCTCCTCTTCCTAGCTATTCCTCTGGGGCCTCAGCCTGACTCTCATCACCCTCCCCCACCTTCACCCATTTTTAATTTTTTTTTTTAGTTGTAGATGCACACAAAACCTTTATTTCTTGTATTTATTTTTATGTGGTGCTGAGGATTGAACCCAGTGCCTCATGCATGCTAGGCAAGTGCTCTACCACTGAGCCCCAATCCCATCCCCATTGACATAAAGTTTCAGATACAGACACAACTTAATATCCTTTCTCTACTGCCCAGAAATCAGAAAACTACGAGTTGCTTTATAGAAGTGAGAAATTGGAGTGAGCTGGGGAGACATGGAGCCCAGGCATGGTGGAAGCTTCATGAGGCTCTTACAGCCTCATGAAGTAAAGCACATGGACAAAGGCAAGAGAATCAACATAGAGTATGTACAGAAGACTGGACTAGGAAATTCACAAATATGAACTTAAATAATCTGGCAAACAATGGATTATTTCTGATTTCCTCAAAAGGAAAATAAACCAATGGATTAACCTAGTTAATCTTTAAAGTCCCCTTTGTTTCTGACACTCTGGGGTTCTGGGATCACAATCATAGAAACTAGCCCCAGCTGATCAGTCACCCTGCGCTTGGCCCCATTAGTACTTGGTTCTCAGCACTGGTGTGCACTAATGACTACTTCCTGATCTGCTACATTTCCTCTGTGGGTTTTGTCTACCCGCTAAACCTTAGGCCCTTCAAGCCCAGTCTTTGTCTTCATCTCCTGTGATCCTCCTTCCAACTCGGTTTCTGCGAGCTGTAGCCCTTAAAGTGGCTGCGGACTGTCAGCATTTGAAACTAGGCAACACTTTGCTGGGTCTGGGTCTTAGATGGCTCCTGAAATCTGTTTCCTGGGCTGAAGACGTCCCCTTTGCACATCCAGGTGCTCATCCTCCACCACCACTGCACCCAAGCCTTCTGGCCATCAGAGGTCAGCAGTAACCTTGTCCCTCACCAAGAACTAAACACCAGGTAGGTTCCTCTCCCATTCTTGCCCTGTGTTCCCCAAGTCTCCCACCGCTCGCTCAGGATACCCACCTCCACCAGTGCGAGTGTTTGTTCTGAGCTCCTGGCTCCTCACGTCCACACCCGACGCCCTCTCTGGCTGCTACCACTTCAGAGTAAGAAACTGAGTGGCTGCTTCAGTTCCGTATTCAGGGTTCCTGTCATTTCCTGTTACCCTGTCCTCACAGCTACTTCCTGAAGTTTGAGTCAGTTCCTTCTGCTTTAGGCACTAAAAAGGGTTAAATGCTTCGGTCTTTTGCAAGGTTTTGAGGGTCATGAGGCAATCACAAAAATGCCGTTTTCATTCTGAGTTTGTAATCTCATCAGAGAAAGACATTGAGCCAGAAAAACACCAGGGAATGCAGTAGAACAGCACTTGTATCCTGAATAGGTGGGCAGTTAGCTGCATTTGAAGTAGTAAAAGAATCCAGAGCATTAAATGTAGGCTGTGGTAATCAAGAAAGCCTTAATGGGAAAAGTGATTTATATGTAGATTTTGAAGAGTAAGATTTAAAAACAACTCGCTTCTGAATTACAGCACTTCAAAGTGACATCTGCATATAGTGTATGTCTAAATAAGAATTTATGAATTGAGTGACAGGAGAGAATAACTAATGAAAGGGCAAGGCAAAGCGTGGAGGGAGAGTTTCCTGGTTGGTTTGGGGGCTGTGTGGAGTCTGAGCTCACCAGGAGGATTTGGCTCCAGAGAGAATTCTGAAAGAACCTGGTGGTATCATCTGATGGTAGGACTTCGTGGCATCCTGTATACTATCCATCAAGATCAGCTGTCCTTTCCTTCCCTCTTGAAGTCAGACTTGCTCAGGTGACTAGTTTTGGCTAATGAAGTTACCTTTTTCTACTTCAAGACCACTGCAAGTTTTGCTGTGCTTTTTCACCCACTGCCTATCAAGGCAACCTACAATTCTCCAGAGTGGCTCCTCTGGCAGCCAGGGGCCCTGAGTGACAATGACAACATGAGTAGAGCCCCAATCATTGTGTGTAGGACTTGGAGTCTTTGAAAAATAACGCTTTGTTGTTTTAGTCACGGAGAAGTTGGGGGATGTTCATTATTGGGCCCCAAGAGGCCCAAGCAGACTGGAATTAGTCCACTAGAGAAAAGGGCATTTCTGAATAAGGAGCAGGAAGCTTCTAAAGTCACTTTGAAATCTGAGGATTCTGTGCCTGGGCAGTTTCATTTATTTGTTCTCTCCTACTTCATGACCTGTTTATCCTGGTGGCACAAAAGCTATTTTAAGGGAAAGTAAGTTTGTAGAAAGGGGAAAAACTTTCATTTGGAATCCTAATCCAATGTCATAATTAGAACTATTAGGCCAGATATTGTGACACAATATATAGGAACACATTTCTCTGGAGAAACCTCAAAACTTAGAGATGACACAAGAAACCCCATCTCCCTCTGCAAATGTCCCAAGGTCATTCCTGATGATGTAGTGAGATATAGCATGCAGAAGTAGCTTGGGCTTTGAAACCAGATACACTAGGTTCCATTAACCTAGCTATTGTACCTTTAGAAAGGGGTCTAGCTTTTCCCAAGTAGCAGCTTTATATAAAAACATGATAATGCCCCTCGAATCTGCTATGTGCTATTAAACTTTCCTCCCCTACTCCTACCCACAGGCATCTCTAGGAACCTAGTGTTTTCAAGAGTTCTCCTAGGACTATATAGAACAGGAACATTCTGCATGAATTCCATATCCTGAGACCCAGTTCTTTTGGCTCAGTATTAAGACTGCCTCACAACACTTCATCTCCCTGGGGTCCAGCAGCTAAGGCTGGAAGGATGCTTGCAGCCATTACTGATGCTGGTCAGTGAGAAGGAAGCCTGAGTATATACCGCTTTCTAGCCTTGTAGCCATCCCTGTGCAGCCCATTCCTTCTTCCCCTCTCTTCTTTCCCCAACCCAGTATGCAAACACAGGTATATAAACAACCATGTACATAAATTCACAGGCCCACACAAAACTACTCATTCTGAAAATAATTTTATTTTACAATTATTAAGGAAAGTTCCTGGGATGCTGTGACCAAGATTTAATCACCACAGAGCAAAGACTGTGAATAGATCGGTGATCCCTCCAGTCTCCTCTCTTCTGTAGGTGAGAACAGGCAGGGATATATCTTGAATGTAGTAAGATTACCAACTGGTGAGGGTGTATGAGGAGAGAGAGGTGGTAGGGAACAGGCACAGATGGAATTTCCTTCTGGCTGTCATTCTTAGGTCTGGTTTTAAATATTTTGTCTTTATATTCTCTTTCCTCTTGCCTCAGCCCTCTGGACTACAGAGGTAGGTGAGTATGGGGCTGGGAAACTGGAATAACCATCACCAATGGCACTGGAGCTAAGTGCTTCAAGAGGTGCAGTGTGGCCATTACGCTAGTCAGCGCGGGGCTGGGAGTAAATGCCTCGCCCTGCACTGGCTCCTGCTGGCCCCTGGGCACATCTCAGGGTCCCTAATTGAAGCACATACAAGTAACAGGAATGATAAGAATCTGAATATTGCTGTCCATAGGCAGGTCTCCCTGCCTTTCAGTGAAGAAAAGGTATCGGCCAGTTAATACATTCATCTATGTGTGATCAAGGGCATAGATAATGGGTGCTGTCCTTACAGTCCGGGACCACAATTCTCCCTCCAATGGTGAGAACAGACAGGGAAAAAGATGCCGTCCTTCCCCATGATCCAACAACTAAATCCCTGAGGAGTTCTTCAGCTCCCATCCTATTCGGCACAACACCTCATCACATGTCTATGAGGCTATGTGTTTATTCTCTAGAACTCTGTTTACCTTCCCCCTGAAGCAGGAGAAAATACAGACAAATGAAACAAAAAGGGTTATCAATCAAAATAGTAGTGGACTTTGTATTATTAGGTTTATTAGGACCATCCTCGACTTGGCTGAAACACGTCTCAGCACCTCATTGGACCATAAAAGATCAGGACCTGCAAAAATCTGAACAAATACTTGACTCAACAAACAATCTATGGGGCAACTCAGATGAAGCAAAATGTTTGGGCCCTGGACAGCAGAAGCAGACTCTCCAGTCCTAAAGTTCCAAGCTGTCCTTATTCCATCTCTGTATTTGCAGGCACTTTTCTTAAAGAGGTGGAGAGATGATGTGTAAATGGGAAGACTGTTCTACTGGAATAGATAATGATGGCATTAGAGGTGAGAGACTTTCAAGTTCTGGGGGGTATGGTCCAAAAAGTGACAAGTAAGTTTATAGGTGTCCTGTGAAACACAGGAAAAGTAGGACATGCACCATCAGAAAGTAGATGGCTGCCAGCAGTGGCATTCGGGTCCGGGAATGACAGAGTGACCGCAGGACTCGCTTCCATCCAGCACCACTCCGAGTCTGAAAGAAAAATCTGAAAGTCAGAGAGTTCCATCCAAAAGCGCTACGCTGTTTTCCCTTCCTCAGTAATCTTGCAAGTTGGTAAATTCCACTGGGGTCCTCTCTAAGTCCTCTGCACCCTCCAGTCTTAGACCCATCACCTGCTCAGTGGCTAGACTTCACTCTCTGCTTAACTCTGGGCCCTCAACACAGGCAGCCCTGACAGCACACCCTCTTTGTGTTGTCCCTTCTTACCCTTTGACAGCTGCTGCCCGTGATATCTATTAACACTGACTGCTCCTGAGTGCCACAGGAGCCCATGATAGGAGTCCGGGAATCCCATTCGTTGTGCTCTAATCTGTGTAAGGAAAAAGAGGCACAGCACGGGTTCACAGCATGAGAGGCTGGTCAGGGAAGTCTTCCCACTCACCCAGCCAGGGGGCTGGCAGCGAAGGCTGCTCTGCAGTGCCTGGCTCCACACAGCAGTGAAGGTGATACTACCCACCAGGAGTCGACTGTCTACTGTATCAGGTACTGGCTCAGATGCTTTGGAGTTAGTGTAGTTACTTGTCCCTGGAGACACAACCAGCAAGCAGTGGAACCAGAATCCAATATCTAGTGTGTCTTTAAATCTCATGCCCCCCCCGCCCCCACACACATCTGACTCAAAGAAACTCATCATATTTTCTTTTTCACTTATTAAAGGCTAATAGACAAAAACATAAAAAAATTTCTGTGGGGTTCTTTGAATTAAACTGAACTGGCAGCCTTTACTGCTTCCTGCTTATTTCTGCTGATTTGCTTATTTATTTCATACTGGAACTTCTCCATTTAAGGAAGAAGCTGCCATCACTCACCCAATGGTCTCTGAGGAAAACTGTGGCGAGAGCACATCTGATTAAGCGTTTGCCTGTGAACCAGGGTGGGTGGAAGGGAATGCTCTTTTCCTCACGCTTCCTCCTCCTGGGGGCTATATATCAGCCTAACACTCTTGGCTTCTTTTCACTGGTGCGTTCTTCTCCAAGAGAGAAGGAATACCTAAATCTGATTTGTGAGTTTGGAAAGAGAACCTGAGCATGTGCAGCCTTGCCTCCACTTTCTTCTTGAGCCCCAGGCTGACTGCAGAGTATGTTTGTTCCTTCTGTGTGTTTGTTCCTCCATGTACTAGAATTCTCAGAGGCAGCCTTGACCTGGAACTGCAGAGCCTATTACCATGGAGCTAGTCAGCTAGGCTGAGGGAGGATGAGATACCTGTAGGTACTGCTGAGCCAGCAGTATGGGCTGCTCTTCCACTGCCAGGCCGCTGAGTCTCCCATGCACTAGAGTACGTATGTGGTCCTAACACTTCGTGGTACTTGGCCAAGGTGGTGAGCACTTAGCTATCCCAATTTCCACTCTGTATCACAGCCAAAGAGGGAACTGTCAGGGGCTAAGCTTGGATTATGTGGTTCATCCATAGGCTCAAGAGTCACCTTGTGCTATGCAGTCTCAGGGCAGTTGGCTTGGGCAGGTAAATGATGCACAAGGGGGATCCACCTCCACATGGGCCAGGTCTCACAGGTCTAAGCAATTCCACAGCAAGTAGAAGAGAAACAGCTATAAGGTGCACAGGCCTGAAAATGCTAGGCAGAGTCAGCAAGACACAATAGAAGGTTGTGCTGTGCCTCTACAGAGCCACCTGCAAAGCTGCACACCAAAGCCCACATGCGTGCTGAGAATTAACAAGCTGTGAATATGCTGGGTGGGAAAAAAAGGGATTTCAAATAAGATCTGCTCCCTGGGCTGCCACTTCTGATACCTAAGCTTTCCAAGAAGGTATGTGAATACAAATGCCATTCTCTGAGGGAAGAGAAAAGATACCATGCATATCTACCTCCCCAGGCATAACAGAAGGGCCTACTTTTAATGTTTCTTTTCACATAAAAGGACTTCTATCGACAAACACTTGTAGCCCACTCCACCCTCTCTCTGGACTAGTGAGTTGGGAATAAGGAACATGGGATGTATAGTCAGTCCCATCCTTCCCAATCACATATTGGGAAAATTGTCCCCAAGAAGAACAATTCACTCTGTGATTCCAATGTTTTGGGTCTGGCATGAGCAGAATCTTCTGCAGAAAAGTTTAGCCTGTGACTGGGAGAGGAAGTTCAGGCTTAGAAAGTGGCATTTGCTAATAGTTATTTTGTTTTAAAAATCAGCTTTACAAAGTGGTCTTTCCATCTCCCACTATGTTTTAGTCTTAAAAAAAAAAATTGATTCAGACCTCGGATAGGGAATGGGGTTGTTCTTGATTTGGCTCTCTGAAGAACCCAATACCTACATTACACAGTTATCGTGGGGATGCAATAAAATACTTTTCAAAGCTTATTTCATATCATAGGGATGGTAGATACTATTGTTGTTATTTTTATTTTTATCATCATCATTATTATTCTCTAAGAACTGCTTTGGAAAGCATGGCCCTCTTAAGCTCCAAAAGTAGTGTTCTCTTGGGTGACCACAATGACTCTACACTCATTGCAGCAACCATCTCCTGGTGAGAGTAAGATCTTAATGAATCCTGAGCCTGGCCATGAAAATACTCATGAGTGCAACGAGAAAGGGTGAGGAGAGGACAGAAGCTGCCCTGCGCCACCTTTACCTCCTAATCTGTTCTTCAGCCACAGAGAGGGCATTCTCTGCAGCGATTCTTTGGTCTTGTTCTTCTTCCAGCAGCTTTCTTAATTCGTTCACTTCCTGTTTGGTATCGCACAGCTGCTCCTGGGTTTCAGAAAAGCTTCAGGATAAAAGGGAAACAATGAGCATCATTAGATGCAGAACACAGTGGTGAATATCAGTATTCATTAGGTTGTAAAGTAGGAAAGTTTACAGAAGCTTCTCTGAACATACACACACATAGACACACACACACACAAATATCTTAGAAGTATAGCTGCTGAGAGATTAAATGAAACTGCAGAAATACCTTTGGATGTCTGAAGACTGACAATATCTTTCATTTCAATGCCACAGTGTTTGTTAGGGGTGTGTGTATATTTGTGTTAGTGTTGCTGTTTGGCTTTATAAACTTTTCACACATACCATTTGTTAGTTATTATTGTTACTTTTTAATCCTTATATCATTTCTGTGAGGCCAATAAGATAATAAGGCACATTATGGACTTGGATATAGCTCAGTGATAGAGTGCTTTGCTTGCCTAGCGTGTGTGAGGTCCTGGGTTTGATCCCAGCACCACTAGATAAATCAATAAATAAGGCATATTAAAGTCATACAGTGGACCCCTGTTCAATTTAGACTACTGTCAGATTTCTGTGCATGTAGTATATGCCCAGGGGAGAGTCCTGCTCCCCTACCTTCGCTGTGGCTCCTTTGCTTTCTCTGGATCACTCTTTCTGCGAACTCCATTCTTTTCCTGGGGAGCTCCTGGAGCAACATCTACATGTAGTGACCCCTAGAAGAAGAATAAGCTTAATAATTCAGTAATGAAAGCACTTATGAAACTCTACTTGTAAAAAAGAGAACTCATTTAACATGGGAGAGAATGAGAAATCCTGGACAGGAATATCCTCACAATTCTCAAGTGCAGATTTAGAAGTGAGATTCTGCGCTGGTAGATCAGTCACCTGCCTAAAACCCTTGTCTTCCTTAGCTCTCCCCTCACATTCTCATTTTTTAATTTCTCGTCTTGCAAGTTTAAACCTCACCATGAATGTCTGCTTTCATCTAGCGGGGCTCATGGATTTCCAGAAGCAACTCTGGTCCTTCCCTTGCTTGTGGAAGGGAAGGACCAAGCCTTGCCTGGCGTGTGTGAGGTCCTGGGTTTGATCCCAGCACCACTAGATAAGCCCCTTCTGTGTGTCCCATGAAACTCATATGAATTCTCAGCTTCCACCAGCTTCAGAACTATACTCTCTCCATGCCTCAATAGTTCTGCCTGTTTTGTCTCTCAGGACCAAATCCTCCTACAGTTTTCATATTTCTTGAAGCAAAATCCATACTTTCTCAGTTTCAGAGTGCCCAAATCCTATCATCACTGTTTCCCACTCAAGTTTTGATTTCTATCTCACTGATCTTTTTTCTTCTAATCATTCCTTCTGTAATTTTTCGTAGACTTTCTCCCTGTTTCCTTAACATTCTCTGCTTCTGTTCCACTGCCTTACATCACTCCTAACTGTGTAAGCCTCTTTGAGGCTGCTCTTCATGTTTTATCACTTGCCCTCAATTTCCTAATACTTTCCCAGCCCCTCACTTCCTTCATACTCACCGCCTGCAGTTCTTGGACTTGCTTCTCCAAGACTGCACAGTGATTAAAAAGGTTACTGTAGTGCTGCTGGTTCTCACGAAGACTCTGACTGGTATTGCAGAGCTGACTGGAGAGGGTGTTTTTCTCTTCAAGGAGCTGAGTGAACTGAAACACAGGTGAGGATAAGTGCCCTTCCACAGAACCTTTTTACCATAAGCACTGTTGGGTTTTAAGGATCAAAATTTTAAATGCACGATCTTAGAATAATAGCGCTATGTGTTTCCTCAAAGTGAGAAAATGCCTAGTTGTTTTAACCAAGAAAGAAAAACTATTCTGGAGGAGTAGCAGGGAATTTTTTTATTGTTTTAATGGTGCCTAGTATATTGACTGAAAAACCCAAAACAGAAAAAACAGAAACCCAAAAATCTACTAGGATAAGCTATCTGAGGAATATAAGAATAGGAAGGAGGGCAACAGGTTGAGTCCATGTTAAGTTAGTAATAAATGACTACAATCCCAAGTTCAATACAGCTAGAGAGCACTGTCACTTAAAAATATGTCCAGTAATATTACTGGACAGAGTCTTCAATGCCACAGTTCCAAGGGAATAGAGTAAAATATCATAAGCTGGGTATGATGGCCCATGCCTATAATGGCAGAAGGATCAAATATTTGAGGCTAGCCTTGGCTACTTATGAGACCCTGTTTCAAAACAACAACAAATAAAACAAAATGGGCTGGGGATGTAGCTCAGTGGTAGAGTACCCCTGGGTTTAAATCCCAGTATTGTCAAAAAGAATAAGTAATTATAATGTTTGTTAGGAATAATATGTTAGAAGCAAAAACAGAATAAATCTGAACACACCTAAATATATGCAAGAAACTATACTGGGAACATAGATTCTTACAGATTCAACAGTCGAATCAAACAATGTTCTAGAGAAAATAAATTGTTTTAGAGATACTCTGGGAGGGTATTTGATGCACACATAAAATTAAAACAAGAGAATCATACATACTTATAAAATTACTTTCTAGCCAGGTGCGGTGGGGCACACCTATAAAATCTCAGCACTTTGGGAGGCTGAGATGGGAGAATCCCGAGTTCAAAGCCAGCCTCAGCAATGACGAGGTGCTAAGCAACTCAGTGAGACCCTGTCTCTACATAAAACACAAAATAGGGCTGGGAATGTGGCTCAGTGGTCGAGTACCCCTGAGTTCAATCCCTGATACCAAAAAAAAAAAAAAAAAAAAATTACTTTATAAGCTAAAATTTGTTCTTTATAAGGTTACTTTTTGTGGTTCTGAAGAGGAAGTTTCAGCTTACAAAGTACTTTTACAAGTATAATCTTATTTGAGAGATGTAGAGAAAGCAATTATGTCCTTGTCTACAAATGGTAAAAAAAGAAATGAGTGGTGACTTGTCCAAGGTTGTGTGGTTGGCCGATGTCAGACCGGTTCAATGTAGTTCTTGATTTTAAGTCTAGAACTCTATCTGATGAATCCAATCAGAGGGTCCAGCAAGGGAAGTTAAGAAAGTCATGGCTACCTGCAGGTGTGGCATAATGTTAGTAAAGAAAAGGATGTAAATATGTGAGAGGTGATATGGATTTGAAGACAAAGTAACAGAACAATGACAACTATAGACAGAGGGAGTAATGCAAATGTCCCTGGCCAGAATGAACAGTCCAAATCATACCAAACATACACACAAACAAAAACCAAACAAGACAAAAACAAAAACAGAAAAACTCTTCATTTTGAAAAAAATCCTCATACTTTTTCCTTAGCTCATCTAGAGAAGAAGGAATGAACCTGCAAAACTCACTGGAAGCAAAAACTCCCACAACTGGAGAAGCCAAAGTACTTATCAGTAATAAGCCTCCCTCAGATGCCACCTCTTAATGTTTCCACTACTTGGTCCAGGATAAACACAGGTGCCTTTAGTTTAGTGCTGGCGAACTATGATCCAGGGACTGAGGCCTTTTTATTGTAAATAAGGTTTTGTTGAAATACCATCACCTCATTCATTTATGTATTGCTGCTTTTGGGCTATAACTACAGAGATACATAGTTGTGACACAGACTGTCAGGTCTACAAATCTCAAATATTTATTGTTCTAAGCTGTTAAGGACCGGTTTGCTGACATCTGCTCATAAGCTACTGTATTTCATCATGTTCACATTTGAGGGAACAATCTAGACTAACATTACCATTATTCATCCCTCTGACATTTTAAAGTATCTATATTTTTATAGTACATACAAATATCCAACCATGCTGGTAGAAACATCTAAGGAAAGAATGAGGGCAGTGGCTTTAGAGATAGAACAGGTTATGCTGACTACCCATCTATGCCATCTCATTCTAGGGCCCCAAAAGCAATTCTCCTAGTTAGTTGGGACCCATTTAAGAGTGAGGCTAAACTCAAGAGACTGTAAACTTCAAGAGAAGCCCCTGCATGCATCCTCAACACCAGGTTCATAGCAGGCAAATAATAGTTCCTTTTTAATGAACCAAGCCTAGGTAGCAAGATGCCTTCTTATACCTGAGTTCTAAACAAAGAATGACAATGACCTACAGCACTGTTTTTCACACTCTAAGTGGAATTATATCCCAATAATTCTGTCAAAAAATACAACTTTGATTATAACCCATAACCTGGTACATACATATAACTGAAACTTAAGTTATCTATATTATATATAATAAACATTTTTATTGATTTTTTTCTCAAAGAACTCTAGCTGCACTACTTGTCATAGTTCCAAACTGGAAAAACCCAAATGTCTTTCAACAGTAAAATAGAGAAATAATGGTACAATGCAATACTATAGAACATAAGAATGAAAAGATCACATTATATGCAACAAAGTGGATGAAATCTCATAAAATAAATGAACCCGTACAAAAGAAAAGCTACAACTCCACTCATATGTAGTTCTAAGGTGGGTGGTAGGGAATAGACAAGGGCACAAAGGACTTCCGGGGTTCTGGCACATTCTGATTTTTAATCTGGGTGCTGATCACACAGCTGTCTTCACTTTGTGATAATATATCACACTAAACCTATGATCTGAGTGCTTTTCTGTATGTTTTACTTCAACCAAAAATTTAGAATTGTTTTAGTTGCTACCCACCAAAATTATTGCGTCTTTTTAAATACTCCTGAATTCCAGTTTTAAAATTGTCCTAGGAAAACAAATGCTCAGAGAGTGTCATGGTCAAATGTTTAGAGAGCAAATGTAAGGGCTGAGATGGGAACTAGCTCACTGCAAGAAGAGGGGTTACAGAGCTATGATGGGTGGAACTTCTGGAATAGCTGACTAGCTGGAAGGGAAGCTGGGTGGCAGCTGCTCTGAGTCGTGCTGAAAACTCCCATACAAATTCCCCAACAAAGGGAAATTTGCAATTTCACCAGTTTGTTTGGATCTATTTTTGAAAAATGCAGTTTTGTCTACCTAAGTTAATAGTATTAATTTCTCTTCTCAGAAGTAGATATACAATTGATAAACAAATATATGAAGAAATGTTCAACATCTCTAGCAATTAGAGAAATGCAAATCAAAACTACTTCATCTCACTCCAATCAGAATGGCAGTTATCGAAAATACAAGCAACAATAAGCGCTGGTGAGGATGTGGTGAAAAAGCCACACTCAAACATCGCTGGTGGGACTGAAAATTGGTGCAACCAATCTGGAAAGCAGTATGGAGATTCCTTAAAAAACTTGGAACGGAACCACCATTTGAACAGCATACTACAGTAATGCAGCCACTTCAATGTTTATAGCAGCACAATTCACAATTACTAAACTGTGGAAGTAACCTAGATGCTCTTCAACAGATGAATGGATAAAGAAACTGTGGTGTATATATGTGTGTGTGTGTGTGTATATATATATATAAAATAAAATATTACTTAGCAATAAAAGAGAATAAAATTATGGCATTGGAACTGGAAAACATCATCCTAAGTGAGGTAAGCCAATCCCAAAAAAACAAAGGCCAAATGTTCTGATTAGTGGATGCTGATCCATAATAGGGGTGGGGGTGAGGAGCATGAGAGAAATGGAGGAACTTTGGATGGGGTAGGGTATAGGTGGGAGAGTGGGGGGGAAATGAGAGTAGCACAAATGGTGGAATGAGCTGGACATCACCACCCTAGGTACATGTATGAAGACACGAATGGTGTGACTCTATCTTGTTTGCAACCAGAGAGATGGGAAATTGTGCTACATATATGTACTATGACTTAAAAAGCATTCTTCTGTTTGAAAAATAAATTTTAAAAAATAGTATTAGTTTCTGACACTTTAGTATCAATTAGTTGAATTTAACACAATCTAATGAGTATGTTCTACTCATGGCATGCACTGTGCTTTTCCACATTTGCTTCATAATGACTTCCTCTTAACATCTTAGGCAAGTTACTTTATACCCCTGGGCCTTTTTCCTTATCTGTGAAAAAAGGCTATAGATTTTTACAACTTTTGGATCACAGACTCTGTGAATTGATGAGTTCTCATGATGAGAAACCTAGGCATACCCCACTGTGCATACATTTTGAGGCATATACACCTCTTCTTGAAGCCACTCTCTGGGCTCCAGAGTCTGGTCCCTTAAATCATTTCTATTTTTAACACAGACTCCTAACAGGGTTCTGGAGAAGGCAGGTAGGGGTTGAGCCACTGGAGAACATTTTGACTAGTCAGAAAGCAACGGAAGAATAATGATTCACAAAAAGTGAGGTAGGGAGTTACCCCAATGTTACTAACAAGTGATATGGGTGGGGAGATGATGCTGGGAGGAAAGCTTCCTAAAGTAGTTGGCTTCTTTACTCTTACCGTACGGATTTCTCCAAATCATTCCCAAGGACTCTCTCCTTTCCAAGGGCACAGAAAAGAAAATGGTCTTGTGTCCAGTGCTTTGGAATAAGCAATCCAGGTTCTGAGAAAATTGTGCTATAGCTGGGAGCCTATGCTGAATCAGCTTCTACTTACCATTTTGCTTCTAGTTGTGGGAAAAAGAAACCAAATTCCAATTAGCAGCAAGTACTTACCTTGCTGTTCAATTGCTGAATTCTTAATTCCTTCTGGTGAATTTCTTTTAAGCTATTGTTGAGTTGGGTCTTGAGAACTTCTGTCTCATAAACTAGGTTTTGTGATCCCTCTGGGGAAGCTGATGTCTCTGGGGATGCCTGTCAGGATACAAACATTGATGAAATTTTCTCCGAAGATTGCTCAAGCTTAATTCCTTCCTTCTAGAAACACTGCTCACCCCACAGAAAGTCATAAGGTAGCTTTCCTAACCGTGGCAGATGAGCACTTAACTTGTATGAAGCTAATGCTTTCTGGTAGTGGTAATTTCAATCAACACTGGTTCCTCACCTGTCTTTGGTATTGGGCCTTAAGGGTCTGAGTCTGGGATGCAGACCTGAATTCCCTCAAAAGATTCTGCAGATGACTGAGCTCCTGATCTTTATCTGAGATAGCCATAATGTACTGCTCCTTCATTCTCCTCTCATGTTTTTCCCAGGAACTCTTCTCCATCCTAGAAAACAAACAAGCAAGCAACAACAAACCATGAAATAAGCATAGGTAAAGACATACTCATGAGTAATTACTTGTAAATAATTCTTTATTCAAAACAGTGTTATGAGCTCTTAGACATGTAATAAAGAAAATACATAATCAGAGTGAAATTTATGTTATAAACATAACCATGCAGCAAGTTGATGCAGAACTTAAAAAAGGAATTCTGACTGGCAGGACTGAAGTAAATTCACAGAGAAGTTGGCATTTGGTCTGGAACCTGTATAATGAATTGGGTTTCTGAAATGGGAAAAGCATTCCAAGAGCAGGAAAGAAACTAAGCAAAAGGCACAAGTATGAATTACAAAATGAATTTTAAAATTGTGGGATACAGTACTAAAGCACATGTGTAAGAAATAAGAACGGAGAGGAATGAGGTCAGACCATGTAGGACATGGGAAACCACTATAATTGATAATCAGGGCAGTGCCACGATAACATCATGGCTATAAGAATGCAACTTCAGGAGGGGATGTGGAGAAGAAAACACTTTCACACTGTTGGTGAGACTAAATTACTCTAGCTATTATGGAAATCAGTATGGAGGTTCCTCAAAAGGCTAGGCAATAGAAGCACCATATGACCCAGCTACACCACTCCTTGGCATTTATCCTGAAGAGTAGAAGTCATCGTACTACAGTGACACAAGTATAACCATGTTTATAGCATTCACAATTGCCAAACTATAGAACCAGCCTAGACGTCCATCAATGTTTTTTTCTGTGAAAAGTGAGAAAAATAGGTCAAAGAACTATACAGAATGAGAGAGAATACATGAGAAAGACCACATCTTCCATAGAAAGCTTGAAGCTTTTTTTTTTTTTTTTTAAGGGTTGACAAGTGGTTAAGGTGTGTAAAGAGGCCCTGAGTGAACAATGGGGACGAAAAGACAAACCTAATGCAAGTCAGTCATACACACAGGGATATACCTCACTTACCCTTTTAAGTTTGAAACTACTTGTGGTGGTGTTTACATGGTTTCTCTACATAGGTGACAAAACTGCATAGAACTAAACATACACATATACTCACATAAAGTGAGCAAGTGAACATAAAATTGGTGAAGTCTGAAGAAGACCTATAAATGGTATCAATGTCAATTTCCTAGTTTTGATATTGTACTAAAGTTATGTAAGTTTGCTATCCTCAGAGGAAACTGGGTGAAGAATACACAAGAGCTCTCTGTACTATTTTTGCAACTTTCTATAAATCTATTATTATTTCAAAATTAAAAGTGAAAGTGAAATGAAAAGGGTCAAAATGCAGGGGTCATCATACCTGAGCTGATGTAGCTCATGCTGCCAGGAGAGGTTTTCCTGCCTGAGCTCTTCTTGCATAAGCTGGAATGTTTTTGTCTTGTCTTGATACTCCTGAAGTTGAGACTTCAGTGGACGTAACTCAATGATCTCTTCATTAATCTGTAAGAATTGCTGCTGCAGATTCTTCAGTTCGTTTAGCTTTAACCAAAAGGAAAGTTAAAGGGTGACTCATCACATCTCATTCACCCAGCTAAATCATCATTAGCTCTCCCACCAGGTAAGTCAGACACTACAACAGACTATCAGCACCTGATGTATCACCCACTAACATAACACTGCAGGATGAGTCTCTAAAATGGTGAAACACCCACAGCCACACTGTTGGAAATCACCCATGGAGCAGCCATCTAGGCTGTAGACCATTTTAGCAACTTCCTCTCCATACCCCTGCTCCCAGGATTCTAAGTTGATTCCAGAGTTACAACTCTGACTTGGGATAGACTTAGGGACCTGCCACTTTATTATGGGTGGTTATACCCTAGAACAAGAAGTATAAAGACTACTTTTCCATTTAGTCATGTGTCCTTGTTAGGCTTCCAAACTTTCTTACATTGACATCAATCTTAACTTGAGCTTAGCTAATGTTAATCATGAAGAAGCCAGTGCAGTGCAGTGGTTAAGAGCACTTAGGCTCTGCAGTTAGATAACCTACTATTTTTTGGATGTGTGACTATACAAGATGCTCCTCATACCCTCTAAATCTTAATTTCCCTCATCTGTTAGATGGGGATATAGTACTTTTTTTTCATAAGGATATGAGCATTAAGTGAAAAAATTAATGCACTTCACATGTAAAGTTAGTTACGATGATGATAATGAAAAACTTGGTTTTAGCAAACTGCATATCTACAGTCCAGGTGTATTTTCAAACTCTTTATTCCCAATACTCATTAAGTCTTGATAGACAGAAACAATGTCAGCCGGGCGCGGTGGCACATGCTTGTAATCCCAGCACTTAGGGAGGCTGAGACAGGAGAATCGTGAGTTCAAAGCCAGCCTCAGCAACGGCGAGGTGCTAAGCAACTCAGTGAGACCCTGTCTCTACATAAAACACAGAATAGGGCTCAGTGGTCAAGTACCCCTGAGTTAAATCCCCGGTACCAAAAAAATTAAAAAAAAAAAAAAAAAAAAAGAAGAAAAAATGTCAGGACATCTAGGCAAAGACAAGAGCCTTGAACACACACTTCTTTCATCCCCTGGGAAATGTGATTAGCATTACAATACAGGCATTTTTTATTTTTTTAAAGCATACAACACAGGAACAGGAAGACATCAGAAAAGTCAGCAGCAACACATTTTGGAAGCAGAAAAGCAGATGAATAAGTGGTAACTGACTTAGATCTGAGAAAGTTGAATCTTAAGCGGGCAGTAAGAAAAGCCACGAACCAATACAACTTACTCTGCAGAATCTTCAAAGGCTCAGGAATTAACAGCACCAGGTACCTCTGGAAAAAATGGTGATGGGGGTGGGAGGGAAGTGGTAGCTGAATAAGGAGGATTAGATGAAAGATGCTTAAGAAACAATTTCATATCTAGATCCCCTCCTCAGTACCACTTTTTGTTACTCCAACCGACAACACTGAGTTTCATTCTCTGGAGAAGGTAAAGGAAGTATCTCTGGACTATGGAACATCAGATAAAGTTGCAAGAAAGAATACTATTCCAAAACAAGAATGATTAAATGTATGTTTTCTGAATGCTTATAGCCTTTCTCCAGCTCAGCTTGTAGAGTGCTGGTTTACTTCCATACAGGAAATGAGAAGCTCTCTCTCAAAAATCTAAGAAGGTTGCCAGATATCAACTTGGGGGACTACCATCAATAAGCTCAACAAGTTCACTCGTGTAATGAAATTCAGGGGTGGTAAGCTCCACCTATAGGCTTTTTAGCCCCTACCCCTCTCCACATGAAAACCAAACAAAGTTTAACCTTCACCTAAAGAATGGCTAACATTAAGGGATAAAAAACTACCGAAGTTAATTTGGGAAAAAAATGTACTGAAAGATTTAAAAGACAATATTGAAGAAGAAACATTAGAACAAAAATTAAAAATTATAAAGAAAAGCTCATTATAAGAAAATGCCATACAAAACAAAAACAACAAACAAACCTATCACCATTATCACTGGAGAGATATGTTAGAAAGTCTATCTATGAGACAAGGACAAAAGTTCCTTAGAAATTAGGAACATACTGGTAAAAGTGAAAATTTCAATCCTGAGGCCAAGTGATAAAGATGAAAAAAATCTTCCCAAAGTATAGCCAAAGACCGTTGAGTATGATTACTTTAATTCAAAGGGCCAGTTGGTTGATAAAGGAAAACAGACCCACCAAATTATATTATCATACAATTTCATAATAGGGGATACAGGGATAAGGGATAAGAGAGAAAAAAAGATAAAGAGGAGCGGGAGGGAGAAACAGATCACATGCAAAAGGCCAGGAATTTAATAGCTTTAGACTTGCAAACCATAAGCAATAAACCAACCTCTCTTCATGATTCTGAAGGGAAGTTATTGCCAATCTAGAATTCAATACTCACCCAAACTATCAATCAAATAGGGGATAAGAAAAGACATTTACCTCCCACGTATCTTTTCTTAGGGAGCTATGGAATAATTTCACAAAAACAATGGCACAAAACCAAGAGGAAATAGAATGTAAGAAACAGGAGATTTCAACAAGTGAATCACTTTGGTAAATACAAAGAAAATGAAGTAACAACAAGAACAAAAACACATTTATAAACCCTAGGAAGACCGAAAGATGATGAGGAAAATATAAAGTAATGCATCTCAATTCTAATAGCATTTGTAGTCATAAAATGTAAATACTGAATTGATTTAACAAAATTAGAACAGGAAAATAGATAAGGGGTTGTATATTGAAAATGTGCACACATACTGTGAAAACAGAATAAAGAAAGTTAAACCTGTTAGCATGAAGAAAGTCAACAGTTAATGCAACAAATGAAAAGTCAAAATGCAATATAAGCACAATATTTAGACAATGAGGAAATGCCAAAGAATTATGTTTAAAGGGTAAAGCACATTGCCTCAGGAGAAGAAATGAGATTGGAGGTGCTACTCTTAGCTTTTCCCACCAAACACTGTAGAACTTTATAGAACTTGGAACTAATTAAATATGTCCATGTGTAACTTTATTTTCAAACCAATAACTAAAAACATATTTTTGTTTTGATTTATAGCAAAAATATATATTACTTTTACAATCCATTCACTCCTCCAGTCTAGATACTTTCAATGTTATCCTCAGAATAGATCGAATCATCAGAAAGCTGTGTGTCTATAAAACAGATTGTTATATTTATCATAGAGAAGTAAACGATGTTTCACAACTATATAGTGTTCTCTTTATGGGAACACACAATATTTTTCTTCAATACTTAAAGAGTAACTACAATTATCTAAAGCAAGTAAGTTTTCTTTCTTCCTTTCTCCTAAAATAGGGACACTGCAACTTATGCATATGGCTTTTGAGTCTATCTTTCTCGTCACTGCCATAAAGCTCAGAGCAAATTAGCAGCCCATTTTTCTAATAAAGGGTACAGGACATTGTGACTTCTTGAGGCACTGACCCAAGTTTAGTGGGTTTAATCTTGGTTTAGTTTTTCACTGTCCTATATATTTTTTTCCTTCTCAATCCCTTTTATCACATTTGATCTTTAAAGAACCTGTTCCTATCTTTCTATGCTTCCTCATGTCATTTTTAGAATGAGGTGAACAGAGATAAATAAATACAGGCACTCCCAAAGATTTGCTCTCCATCCTTTAGGTGGAAACTAAGTGCTTCCTCAGAATATAGGTAAGTCTTAGAAAGTGTGGATAGTTGTGAAAACTAGAATTTTTAAGAGTAGTTTATAATGCCCTAGTAGAATCCATGGGGCTAATTTCTCACCATTTGAACTCTCAGTCTTCATTTGGGAAAACATCCCCCTGGACTAACAAATGAAGGAACCAAAGTAACTCAAACTTCTCTCAATCCTAAACCATCTCTGGGTGGTCCTAATGTTGACTGTGGGCAAAGGAGATAAACTGCTGACCTATGCTGAAGGTTTAAACTAACACTGATTCAAATGAGATATCTTGGGCTAGGGGTGTGGCTCAGTGGCACAGTGTGCGCTTAGCATGCATGAAGCCTCAGGTTTACTCGCCAGCTCCCTCATAAAAAAAAATTCCATATTTATTCCACATACAGCCAGTGAATGAGACAGACTAAGAACAAGATATTTGAAAGAGAAGAGTTGATGGCCAGTTAGTTAATACATTCTGAAAGTATACAGGCAAGTCCTCCAGACTGGAGCTGACCATGTATGAAGTATCACTAAGTCAGAATGTCAAGACCTTTATGTAATTTATAAACCTGCCTGGGAAGCCGGGCATAGTGGCGCATGCCTGTAATCCCAGCACTTCGGGAGGCTGAGACAGGAGGATAGCGAGTTCAAAGCTAGCCTCAGCAAGGGTGAGGCGCTAAGCAACTCAGTGAGACCCTGTCTCTACATAAAAAACAAAACAAAACATAAACCTGCCTGGGCTTTATGGTTCTCTCATGGCAGATATAAAGGTCTAAGCTCTCAAAATTTTCCCTAACTTCCCTAAATAAGAGTTTACACAATGGAGAAAACAATGGTGTTTTCAGTAAGAGGCATAAACACAGAGGACAACTATAATTATTGATTATTCTCTATTTGCTTTAGCCCTGTGATAAATACCATAAGATGTACAAACATGCATAAGACATGACATTTATCAAGAGTTCGCAACCTAATTGAATAAATAACAGTATATATAAATTAAACACACATATACACAAAAGTCAAGGTAATAAAGGACAAATGATAAGAAAAGTACTAGGAAGGTTCAAAGGAAGTAACAATCATGCAATTGAGAAATGCAACCAGAAAATTTGAGCTCTGGGATGACCTTTAAATAATGCAAAGTACTCACCCAAAAAAGGAAAGGAGTTAGGGTAATTTGGCTGAGAGAATGATAATATGGGTAGTAGGAAGTGCCAGATATAATTATTGTATGCTGAGAAGGTTAGTTTGGCTGGGATGAACAGTATGAGCAGGGACCAGTAAAAGGGAAGACTGGAAAGGAAGATACAGACAAATTATAAAGTCTTAAATGCCAGACTCAGATGTTTGGATCTGACACCTATTCTAGAGATAATACAACTTTTAAAGGTTTTTAAGCAGGGTACTAACAAGATAGTAAGAGTTTCAGAAAGATATATCCAGCAATGGTATTTGTCCCGTGGTACATTTATCACCTACTAGAGCTGTGACAAACCAAAAGCAAAATTGTTACAATAGCTTAAGGGTAAGATCTAGAAGCTTATCTTAGAATATTAAAGATGGAAAGGAAAGGCATTTGGGGGCACATTCTTAGGAATGATAGACCTTGATAGTTAAATGGAATAAAATCATAGACAGTTGTCTTCAAACAGAAAAATATTACTTTGAGTTACATAAACAAGGAAATAACTCTTTTTGAAACTGACTTATCAATATCCAGAGAACAATAATGTGGAACTGGGATTAAGAGATAAATTTAGTACTTAATAATTACAATAGATAAGACTAGTAAAGTAATTTACTGAATGCAACATAGTTAATTGAGAATCTCTCCTAACAGCTCCAGAAAAAAAGGTTCTGACTTAGAAGATAATCAAAACTGGCACAGCTTTGAGGTATATACTACTGCCCTGGTGAAGAGAAGCTTTTGCATTTGTGTTCTGAAAGGACTGATAAAATGCCAGGTCCTAGGACAAAGCCAGCCGAGTATTTTCAAAATATAAACAAGAAAAAATGACGTTGATGTCAAAGCCAGACCTGAAAAGGAGTGCTTTGTTCAAACTATAAAAGGGAAAAGGATGTTTATAAATATTGGATATTAAGTATAATAGGAATTAGCACATTACCTACAAAGAAAAGGAAAAATTTGCTCAAGCCCATAGTGAGGGTAAACCATCTGAAATTTTCACTAGGGCCAATTTAAAAACTAGAATTTTTCAGATTCTGGGCATGGGTCACATTTGAAAATGGAAAATCTGAACTTTTAAAGCTCAAATGTATTTCCTGTTTGGCCTATTTTCCTGGAAAGGCACATGGCTTTAATCAAGTTAAGAGACTGTCATGAAACTGAAGGTGGGAATGCCACAAAGTAGAATCTCTTATAACCTGGTTTGCCTCTAATATAATTCCAGTTTTGCCTCTGAATCTTGATGACCTAAAAGTTTTCAGAAAACACACACACACACACACACACACACACACACACACACACAGACCTGGATAAACTCCTGGCTTTTGGAAAAGGAGAAAAATTTCAACATTAGAAATTCTCCTTGGCTTTGTCACTGAAAACAGTTTAGTATTAAAAGAAAATGGCTAATGGTTCAGCTTACAAATAATCCTTCACTAAAAAATCATTAAACTAAATTTTCTATATTTAACTTTTTTTCTTGATGAATTTGAGTTGGTTTCTTTTCTTTCCTTTTCTTTTTATACAGAGGATTGAACCCATGGGCACTTTACTACTAAGCTACATCCCCAGCCCTTTAAAAAAAATTCTTTATGACAGGGTCTCATTAAATTGCTAAGGCTGGCCTTGAACTTAAAATCCTCTTGCCTCAGGTTCCCAAGTCACTGAGATTATAGACATGCCCCACCATGCCTGGCTGGTTTTCATTTGGGATGAACTGAGTCCTTTCTACCCAAATGTTACCAGATGATCTACTGTTAAGTCACTATAAGAAGGCACTAAGTGATCCCTATTCTTTCTTTCAATTAAACTAGGATGAATTCCAGAAATATATGTGTTTCTGCATTTGTGTATGAAATATGTAAAACAACTCTCTATCTCCTGGTCCTTTTAAAACCAGTGGAGGGTTTTGTGCAGAGGAAAAAAATTCTTAAGGTAATGGAAATGGTTTAATATTTTTGTATTTCTCTAAGATCAAATGAACATGTGGGATATATAACACTGTCTTTGAGTATCTAGATTATACACATATATTTATTATTTCCTATGGAAATAAAAATCAGAGTTGTGGGTTGATAGTTAAATGAAATAAGATCATAGCCACAAGCTGGGTTTTGGCTCAGTGGTAGAGTACTTGCCTAGCATATATGAGGCACTGGGTTTGATTCTCAGCACCACATATAAATAAAAAATAAAAGTCCATCAACAACTAAACAAAACTTAAAAAAGGAAATAAAAATCAATTTAAAGAAAAGTTCAGAAACTCTCACACATAGATCTGAAGGAGGGAACTAGACACTCACTAGTCGGTCTCTGTCATTTTGGAGTGAAGACATTGCTTTTTTCAAACTCTGTACTTCAGCAGGGCTGGACATAGGCTGGGCTGCGGACCTCTGCTTCCCTTCCTCTGACTTTCGGAATTTCTCCAGCTCATTCCAGAGGTGATCTCTCTCATTCTGTAGACTGGCCATAGCCTTGGAAAAGGACTGCACCTGGTTGTAAGAATCTTCTAGTTGTGAGGATAAGTGAAGCAGTTGCTCATCTTTGGATATGAGCTGTTGGTTAAGTTTCTCAAGGTGAGACAAGCCATTCTCCTCAGTGCTGTTCAATGGAAAGGCAGTTTGAGAAAGAACATCGCTCCCTCTGTGGAAGAGGCCCTTTTGTTCTCTTAGTTGGGCCAACTCCTTCAGACTGGTATCATATTTCCTTTTCAGTTCATCAAGCTCCTCATTGGCATGATCTCTACTATTCTGCAAGGAATTCATAGATCTTCCGAAAGACTGAATTTGTGCTGTGAGATCTTTATTTTCTTTGGTGACCATGAGTAATTTCTGTTCCATCTCCATCAGATCTCTTGCTAACTCCGCCACCCTCGCTTCTGCTGTTTCAGTTTCATTTCGCATTATACCTGCATCATGATGAAGGTGCTTTAATTCCTTCTTTAGTTTATCTTCCATTTCACCTACCTTCTTAGTAGCTTCCTTTTGCACATAAACCAATTCCTCTTCTAGTTCTGTAATTCTCTTCTCAGAGGAGGAAAGCATTGCACTTAACCTCTGAACCTCCTCCTCTTTTACTTTTAGTTGGGTGCAGTACATACCTAAAGTACCTTCTTCTTGCAAGGCTGTCACCTGCCTTTTTAGTTGGGATATGGATACTTTCAAGTTCTCTATCTCTTTAGATAAACTTTGCTTCTCCTCTTGGAGGGCATTAGAGGACCTCTGCAGACCCTCCTTTGCTTCTTCAGACTCCTTTAGCTTTTCTTCTAATTTAGCACATTTGTTTTTCAGCTCCTTGTTTTGCTGAAATTGAGCTTCAAGGAGTTGCTTTTGCTGAGAGTCCTTTATTAATATCACTTGGTTCAGGTCTTCCCTGTATTGGATCAGTTCTGCATCTAGCTTGGCATTCTCAGAATTGAGATCATCCATATGATTTCTTAAGCCTCGAATTTCTTCCTTAAGCTTATTATTTTCAGCAGCAGCTTCTTGGATGAGTTGGTCTTTTTCCAAGATTACAGAGAGATGTCGCTTTTCCAGCTGTTGATAGTCACTTATTATGCGGTCTCGGTCATTCTGGAGAGAAGACATGGATTTTACAAAGGAATCCAACTGAGCCTTCTGCTGAATGTTTTCCTTTTTGATGGTTTTCAATGTTTCCATAAGCTGATTGGTTTTGTCAACAGCTTTTTTGTTTTCCTGTTCTAAGACAATATTCTCTTCTTCTTCCTGGGACAGCAGGTTTTCCAGTTCTTTAATTTCTTTATCATGCTGCTGATGCAATTCAGCAACAGCTACTTGGATGGCCTCTTCCTTGCCAGAAAGCAGGCTTATAATCTTCTGCTCCTTTGTATTTATTTCTTCATGCAGCCTGCTGGTCAATTCTCGGGAGGCCTGGAGATCAGTTTCTAGTTGTTCATACTTGAACTTACAATTTTGGCTATCAGCTTCTTGTTGCTTTATGATCCCTTCCAGAGTTTCTTTATGTTCCTTACATTTTTCTAAAGAGTTATTTAAATCAGTTGACTTGTCTCCGAGAATCTTAAGTTCTGATTCCAACTTAGTTAATTCATTCTGAGAATTGTAGTATAGGTGTCGAGTCTCTTCAAGCTTGGACAAAAGTTCTTTGTTTTCCCCCTGTAGAGTATCGCAGACCTTCTGTTGCTGCTGGACCTCTGTCTGGGCCTTGGATTCCCAAATCTGCTTGTCATGTTCAAGCCTTATAAAAAAAGACAGGGGGGATCATTAACTAAAGAGTTCAAGAAATACTATACCTAAGGAATAAATACTGCAATGCAACTTGTACTCAACAAATCTACAAATGAATCTACATTCATAAATGACGATGTTAAACTTTTTTACTTTTCTCTGTATCCATACAGTTGTCTGCTCAATGTATTAAAGATATATCACACCTAAGGATTCAGAGATGTAAATCATAAACTCCAAAATATATTGCTTCTTTTAGTGATTTGGTTTTGGACACTGAGAAAAGTGACAGTTTCTACCTGTATTTTTTTCTACTTTGCTCCAGACAAGCTGATGTTTGGTCTCTTTAAGAAATAATCTTGGTATAAGAGATAGAAAACAGAAGGACTCTATTAGAAGTGGAAGAGTACAAATGGCGGGGAACATTGTTAGTTCTTGAGCTTGAAAAGTGATAGCATAAATTTGGAGGTTGAGGAAAATAAATTTAATAGGCATATAAATTGATGTGGACTATGAAGAAGAAAAAATAAAATAAGCCAGGCACAGTGGCACAAGCCTGTAATCCCAGTACTTAAGGAGGCTGAGACAGGAGACTCATAAGTTCAAAGCCAGCCTCAGCAACGGCAAGGCACTAAGCAACTCAGGGAGACCCTGTCTCTACATAAAACACAAAATAGGGCTGGCGATGTGGCTCAGTGGTCAAGTGCCCCTGAGTTCAATCTCCAATACCAAAAAATAATAATAATAATTTGGGAGTCAACTGTAGTAGAAATCCAGAAAAGGGTAGTTTGATAGTCAAGAAATCCAGAAATGGGCACAGACCAAGGAGTAGGATAACTTGGTCAAATGGTAGTTCCATTCCAAGTTTTCCAAGGAATTTCCATTATGCTTTCTAGACTGGCTACACTAATTTGCAGTCCCACCAGCAATGTATGAGTGTGCCTTTTCCCCCACATCCTTGCCATACTTACTGTTGCTTGTATTCTTGATAACTGCCATTCTGACTGGAGTGAGATGAAATCTCTCTCTTTTTTTTTTTTTTTTTTTTTTTGGTACAGGGGATTGAACTCAAGGATACTCAACCACTGAGCCACATCCCCAGCCCTATTTTGTGTTTTATTTAGAGACAGGGTCTCACTGAGTTGCTTAGTGCCTTGCCGTTGCTGAGGCCGGCTTTGAACTCTTGATTCTCCTGTCTCAGCCTCCCAAAGTGCTGGGATTACAGGCGTGCGCCACTGCGCCTGGCTGAGATGAAATCTTGAGTAGTTTCGAAAGGACTTAAAAACAGCATACTACAGTGATGCAGTCACATAGCAACACAATTCACAATAGCCAAACTGTGGAACCAACCCAGATGACCTTCAGTAGATGAATGGATAAAGAAACTGTGATATATATATACACAATGGAATATTACTCAGCATTAAAAGAGAATAAAATTATGGCATTTGCAGGTAAATGGATGGAGTTAGAGAGTATCATGCTAAGTGAAGTAAGCCAATCCCAAAAAAACAAAGGCCAAATGTTTTCTCTGATAAGTGGATGCTAATCCATAAGGTAAGGGCATGGGACGAGTAGAAGAAATTCGGATTGGCCAAAGGGAGGAGAAGGGAGGGAAGGGGACGGGGTACGGGGATAGGAAAGATGGTGAAATGAGATAGTCATCATTACCCTAGCTACATGTATGATTGCACAAATGGTGTGACCCTACTTTGTGTACAACCAGAGATGTGAAAAATTGTCCTCCATTTGTGTACAATGAATTGAAGACAATTTTGTTGTCATGCATAACTGATTATAATAAATAAATTTTAAAAAAAAAGAAATCCAGAAATGGAAATGAAAGGAAAGAGAAACCTAAGAGATCTCTCATTAGAGAGGAAGAAAAGATGTGAGTGTTTTCATGTTGCAGCAGAAAGCTCCTTGCAAACAAACAAAAGTCAGAAGTGAGAGAGAATGTATCTTCGGAGAGAATTTCATAAACAGTCCCAGAATCCTAAAGGGAACAGGAATAATTTAGAGACTTTCTTTGCCTTCAATAACCTCAGAAGGAAAAAAAAAATTAAGCATTTACCTGGAAATGTTGATCTTCAGTTCCTCCATATGGATGGACATCTGTCTAAGTTGATCTTTTAAAACACTGCAATTTTCCTCTTTGAGTCTAATTTCTTCTTCTTTGGTTTGAATGGCATCACCAAACCTCCTCTCCCATTTCTTTGCTTCATCTATCACCCTGTCCCGATCATCCTGGAGGGAAGACATGCTCTTACCAAAGGCTGCAAGCTGGGCCACAGTATTGTCCAATTTCTCCTGGAGTTGCTTCACTTCCTTGTCTTTCTTGTTCAAAGTAATCTGAATCTCTCCAAGTGTCTCTTCCAAGTGAACCTTTTCTCTATGCAGAGTATCTAGTTTCTCTTGCATATTCTTCTTCTCTTTCAGGTGTTTCTCTTCGGCCTGCTCTAGTCTTCGCTCGAGATCTTCATCCTTTTGTTTCATTTGGCTTTTAATTGATTCCTTATTTGACTGAAGCTCCTTTTTCAGCTTGAGATTGTCTGCTAGGACGCGTGCTGCTTCACTTTGAGTGTCATCCAGTAGCACTTTGAAGCTGGCTAATTCTGCTTGTGCCTTTTTGCGGTGTTCAACTGCTTGTGCCAGATTTCCTTTGGTTATTTCTAAATCCTTCTGAGATTCCGTTTGAACAAATTCTAGAGCCTTAATAGTTCTCTCCAGAGTACTAATCTTCTCTTGATACCTGATGCAGTCCTTCTGCAGCTGCTTTAGTTCTTGTTGTTTTTCCTTCAATAGCTCCTGAAGTTCTTTTGCATGGCTTTTACTGCCAGGTCCTTTCTGAACACTTTGTATTTTCTCCAAATATTCTTTTCGTATTTCGGATTCCACCTTAGTTTTCTCCTTAACTAACTGTTGTTTTTCCTCTTCCAATTCACTCACATACCTTTTAAGGTTCTGCATTTCAGATTCCAAAAGCTTGTTTTTTATGTGGGCATCCGTGACATCCTGACAGTAATTCCCAATGCTTCCATTAAGTTCTGCCAATTGATTCATGAGCCTCTCTTCTAAGTCGTCTTTCTCTTCTTCTGCTGTCTTCTTTAGTTTGGTAACTCTGGAGAGTTCTTCTTGGATTTGCTGATTTAATTGATTTACTTTGGTTACTTCTTCCTGAAGCATTTTTAGTTCGCTATCCTTTGCTGATAGTTGACTCACTAAGGCATTTTTCTCGTTTTCCAGAGACTGGTTAAATTCTTTGTCTTTCAGTTTCTCCTCCTCTAATTCGGTGATTCTTTCTGTAAACTCATCAAGTTGCTGTCGGTAGTTATTAATTTCATCATGGGAACTAAAATTCTCACTGATGTCCGGTCTGTCACTGTTCTCTGATAGAACAGCTTCTGCACCTTCAGGCTTTGTGCTCACACTTGGAGTGTCTTGCCCTTGACCCTCACTTGGCACAGGCTGTGTTGGCCCTTCAATGATATCCTGTTGGTTTTTAGGTTTCTCAGTGGCTTCTAGGCTAGCTTGTTTCGATACATTATCTTCTATCTGGTGCTTTAAATCTTGAACCTCTACACTTAAAATGTCTTTTTCGGCCACTAAAGCCTCAAACTCCTTTGAAAGGGTTTCATACTCTGTTTTGACCCTTTCGAGTTCCTCCTTCATGTTGGAATTAGAAGCAAGGAGTGCTTCCATGCATTCTTTTGCTGTATCTCCTGCAGGGTGTGCTTCAGCTCGAAGCCGGTCATTCTCTTCTTCTAGCTCTAGGATTTTCTGTTGTTTAGATTTAGCAAACTTTCTCATTTTTTCTTTCATTTCCTCCATTTCTTGTTCAGCTTCTTGCAACTGCTTCTCTCTTTCTTTCTTGTTGGCTTCTGTGCCTCTTAACTTGCTGTACAGCTCTTGCTTTTCTTGTCTCACAGTTTCTACCACATGCTGAATCCTTTCTGCTTCGTTACTAACATTCTCATAGGACTGCAGAAGAATCTCATACTCTTTCTGTAATTCTTTGTGTTTCTCTTGCCATTCTGTGCTTTCTGCAATCTTAGAACATCTCAAAGATTCAATTTCCTTCACCAAGTTTTCCTTGTCTTCAGTAAGACCCTCTAGAGTTAGTTTCAGACTTTCACAAGAGCCAATGAGATTTTGATTTTCTAGTAAAGATCTATCCATTTCTGTAATAAGCCTGTCTCTTTCTTCTTGAAGAACAGCTAACCTTCCTAAGAGTGTATCCTTTTCTTTATTTTGAGCAGAAACTTGGCTTTCCACATTTGCCAGAGAATTGGTGAGGCGTTCGATGGTATCTCTGGCCAAAGACAACTCCTCTTGGAGAGTTTTGTTTTCTTTGAGTGCTCCTTTTCGGGAAATAAGTGCAGCTTGCAGCTTCCTCTGCATTAGTTGCTTTGCTCTACTTTCTTCTGCAGTCTCTTCTGATTTCTGCTTCATTTCAGAAATTTCTATCTGTAACTGTTTTATCCTCCCTTCATGTTCTCTGGCTTGCATTTCCAGCTGTGTGTGCAGAGCCTTAATTAAATCCTCCTGTTCTATTACTTCTGTCTGTGCTTTAATAAGGGTTTTTTCTTTCTCATTCAGCCGTCCGGATAGGTGGCTAACCTCTTCTTCCTTTTGGCTTATGAGATTTTGGAGTTTATCTAGTTTGGGCTGTAATGCTTTAAGGTGTTCTAGGCCAGAAATTTCTAATTGACTGCTTTCCAATTTCTCCTTCAGGCTCTCTGTGTGGGCTTCAGCTTCATGAGATGCTGCCTTCAGACTCTGGATTTCAAAACCCTGTTTATTTATCTGCTCTTTTAACTGAAATACCTCTTCTGACTTTTTAGTAAGCTCACTTGTTGTAGTACTAACTTTCAATTTTAACTCCTCTTTCTCAGCATCTATTTCTTTCAGATGGGCCTTAATTTGGGCAATAGAGGTATGGCCCTGTAGAGTATTTGCACCTCCAGGTTGAGAAAGCAAGCGTGGGCACAAGTCAGACTCCAAAGTAGGTTGAATGGGATGCTGTTCTGTGGCTTTGAATAAACCTTGAGCAGGAGAGTCCGGTTCCTGCTGGTCAGTGCCTGGAAGTTTCCTGTCTATAGACTCCCTTAGTTGAACCTGGAGCTGCCTTAGCTGGTCTTCAATGGCCTCATTTTCCTTGCTTTGTTCATCAAGCTGTTCTTGCAAGCGATTATAGTCGTCTTTCTGTTGTTTAAGCTCATCCTTAAGATGTCTTTCCCTTTCTTGTGCCTTTTTAAGAATTGCCTTACGTGAGGTTAAGGCTTCCTGAAGCTTCTTTTGAAGTCGCTCCTTTTCTTTTTCAAGTTCCAGTATCTTCTCTTCCAGTTCTGGTTTCCACTGCTCTCCACTACCTGCAGCAGGTGGACTGCTCACCACTGTTTCTTTTACAGGTGTGGTACAGTCTCCATCACCTGCATCCTTGGCCCCTGTGGTTAGCTTCTGGATAACTGCTTGGTTTTCAATAATTTCTGCTTGGAGCAAATCTATTTGGTTTGCTTTATCTTGCAAGTTTTGATTCATCTGTTGGACTACAGCCTGTAACTGTTCTTCTGCTGCTATCTTTTCTTCCAAATCCTTCTTTACATGCTGTAGTTCCATTTCTTTTTCAGAAATTATATGTTTTAAAGAAGTTTCGATTTCTTGGCATTTAGAAGTCACACATTTTTTTGACTTTTCTTTGTTTTCCTTATCCTCTATTTCCCTTCTCTCATTCTCATCGAGTGGAATCTCTTTCCGAGATTTGTCTCTCGCTTTGGCCAATTCTTCTTCTAATGTACTGACTCTTTGTAGAAGTTCCTTTCTGTTAATAAGAGCTGCCTGGAGCTTTCTCTTTCTCTGCTCACTTTCTTTCTTCACATGGTCTAATTCATGCTGTAGTTCTTCTTTACTTATTAGCCCTGCTGGGCTTGACTCATCATAATTATGTTTAAGGCCAGAAATAACTTCATTATTTTCTCCTGCTTGCTCCTTTTTTGCTTCTTCAGCTCTGGATAATAAATTCAGCTGTTCTTTGAGAGTCTTAATTTCAACTCCAAGAGAAAACTTCTCTTCATTCAGCTGAACCATTTTCTCTGTCATACTGAAGCTGATTTCTGTCACCTGCTGATCCTTCTCCTGGATGGTTTGCTGGAGTGTTTCCACGTCTCTCTTTTTCTCCAATAAGAGTTGATCCATTTTTGCTATTTCAAGTTCCTTCTGTGAAAGAGCCTGTGAAAGTTCTTGCATCTTACTGGAGATGCACCTCACACGTTCTTCCCCCTCAAGCACCTCACTTTCCTTCTTCTGCAGCTGGCTCTGCAGGCTTTTTATCAGTGTACTCTGCTCAGAAAACTGAAGCTGCACATCATCCAGTTCTTTCTGTAAAGCTTCAATTTTCACATCTTTAGATTTGGCTTCTATGCGAAGACTATGGATCTGTTCGGTGAGCAGGTTGTGCTGAGTTGTTTGGCTTTCATAGTCAAGTCTTCTTTGCCTTTCGGCTTCTGAAAGGTTGGTTTCCAGCTGTTCTACCTGAGCCCTCAGCTCTGGTAAGACATTAAGTTCCTTTACCTGAGAAAGAAGTTGGTCTCTTTCTTCAGACAAAGCAGTGAGTGCACTGCTGGTGTCTGCAGCATTCTTCTTAAATTCTTTGATCAGTTGAGTTAGGCTGCCAATTTCCTGAGCTTTCTCATCTAAATTTTTCTCATAGATTTCTTGTGCTTTATGAAAGCTTGTCTCAAGTTCCAAAATTTGACTTTGTAGCCTTTCTACCTCATCCTGGCGACAATGATTAGCACCTGGCACAGCAGAATGGGATTTATCAACATCACCCTGCTCTGATGATTTCAATTCTATTCCAGTGTCATTTAAAGATATTTCCTCAGATGTTGTATTTTGAAGTTCAATGACTGCCTGTTCCTCTTTTTCAACAACTGGAACACTGCTCTCTTCATTTGGCACTAAGGGAAAATCCTGTGTTCTATCTTCAAGAGATACTTCCATTCTATCTGGAGATATTCCCTCACCCTCCGTCTGTTGCACTTCTTTCTGGTCAAGGATCTCACGGTCCCCGTCAGCCCTTTTGCCCTGGAGCTGAGATTTAAGAAATGCAATTTCCTCTTGTGCTTCCTTCATTTCCAACAATAAAACTGATAATTCTTTATGCTTCTGAGAACATGTGTTCTCTAGAACATCTTGTCCATTTTCCTCGGTAGAAGAGGTGCTCTTCTTGGATATGCTAATATCAACCACGCTGATCTATTAAAAATAAGAAGAAGAAAGATTAGGAAAAGGGCTTAATTAAATGTTTTAAAGTATTTTTAAAAATAGCATAAGTAAAAAGTGGTATTTTGTGTATTTTCCAAAACTTACTTGAAACTTTTTGATCCCAACTGCCTTTGCACAATAAAACTGCTAAATCCTTTTAAAAAACTGGTTTGTATTTTCCAATTGAACCTCTAGAGGAATTCTGTCAATTCCACACTGAGGTCAAGACCTAGTCATAAAACCTAAGGATACTTGGAATTCAATTTTTATATATTTGTTATATGGGAAACTTTTTTCTTTAGATTAAAACTTCCTGTTATTTTTCCTAAGAACTGCTTAAAAATAAAAAGGGAAGCAGAAATGAATTAAATCTTAATTTTACCCCATACCACAGAAGAAGTAAAGGGATTCCTTTTCCTAAATTAGTCACTGAAATAAGGAATATGCAAATATTAGATAAAATTCCTATTAACTGACAGATTTTCAAATAAGAAGATGATAAACTGCCAGAATCAAATAATCAAAAAGGAGCTGTGCTGGCACTTGGGCATAAAATTATGGACTTATTGGGCAAATAATCAAATTAAACCTTACTGTGGTACGCTGTTCAATCCATAAATATTATCTCTAACTATTTTGTCAAGAAAGACAAACCAGCGAATCTCAATACAGATTTAATCAGCGTTTTATTAAAAGGGTTTCAGTGGGAGGCGGGGCAAGATGGCAGTGTAGGCGGACGCAGCTGCCAGACTCGTCAAACAAAAGACCAAAAACGGCGGTACAACCTTTTTCCACCCGGCTCTCCAGACACCAGAACAGGAAATTTCACTCGGGAGTGTAAGCAGAGCCAGCAGTCCTCGACACAACGCGACGCCAGCGGCTATGGCCGAAAGCGGCCGGGGGCTGCGTGGCTGCAGGAGGGATCCCAGCGACTGGGCTGGGAGCAGATAGCCCAAGAATTCACTCCAGCAGCTGTGGCTGAAATCGCCCCGGGCAACGTTGCTATGGAGGCCGTCCCAGCTGCTCGGCTGTAAGATAACACAGGACTGAAAGCGGCCCCGGGCGACAGCACTAGCGGCTCCTCTGGGAGCGGATAACCCGGAATCCACTCCAGCGCGCGCGAGGCGGACCCAGCGGCTTAGCTGGGAGCGAAAACCCAGGACCTGCCTCGGGTGGTGGCGGCTTCTACTCCAGATTCCCGGCCCTAGTGCCCTCCCTACCACACAGGGTCCACAGCAGGATTGCGTGTACCCACGGCCCCAACCGCCAGCCACTGAGGAG
>PVHX01004498.1:17086-125006 GCA_004024805.1 Geosciurus inauris | reverse complement strand
TTTACTACAAAGCAATAGTAACAAAAACGGCATGGTACTGGCACCAAAATAGACATGTAGACCAATGGTACAGAATAGAAGACACAGAGAGTAATGCACATAAATACAGCTATCTCATACTAGACAAAGGTGCCAAAAACATTCATTGGAGAAAAGATAGCCTCTTCAACAAATGGTGCTGGGAAAACTGGAAATCCATATGCAGTAAAATGAAACTAAAATGAAACTCTCACCATGCACGAAACTCAACTCAAAGTGGATCAAAGACCTAGGAATTAGACCAGAGACCCTGCATCTAATTGAGGAGAAAGTAGGTCCAAATCTTCATCACGTGGGATTAGGCCCCAAATTCCTTAACAAGACTCCTATACCACAAGAAATAAAAGCAAGAATCAATAAATGGGATGGACTTAAACTAAAAAGCTTCTTCTCAGCAAAAGAAACTATCAAGGAGGTGAACAGAGAGCCTACATTCTGGGAGCAAATTTTTGCCACACGCACATCAGATAGAGCACTGATCTCCAGGATATATAAAGAACTCAAAAAACAACACCAAAAAACAAACAACCCAATCAATAAATGGACTAGGGAACTGAATAGAAACCTCTCAGAAGAAGATATACAATCAATAAACATATATATGAAGAAATGTTCAACATCTCTAGCCATTAGAGAAATGCAAATCAAAACTACTCTCAGATTTCATCTCACCCCAGTCAGAATGGCAGCTATCGAAAATACCAACAACAATAAGTGCTTGCGAGGATGTGGTGAAAAAGGTACACTCAAACATTGCTGGTGGGATTGCAAACTGGTGCAACCAATCTGGAAAGCAGTATGGAGATTTCTTAAAAAACTTGGAATGGAACCACCATTTGATCCAGCTATCCCACTCCTTCGCCTATACCCTAAAGATTTAAAAACAGCACACTACAGTAAAGCAGCCACTTCAATGTTTATAGCAGCACAATTCACAATTGCAAAACTGTAGAAGCAACCCAGATGCCCTTCAATAGATGAATGGGTAAAGAAACTGTGGTACATATATGCAATGGAATATTACTCAGCAAAAAAAGAGAATAAAATTATGGCATTTGCAGGCAAATGGGTGGAATTGGAGAACATTATGCTAAGTGAAGTAAGCCAATCCCAAAAAACCAAATGCCGAATGTTCTCTCTGATTAGTGGATGCTGATACATAAGGGGGGTGTGAATGGGGAACATAGGAGAAATGCAGGAACTCTGGATGCGGCAGAGGGGAGGTGGGGGGCGGGAAAGGGGAATGGGTACAGTAAAGATGGTTGATTGAGATCGTCATCACTACCCTTGGTGCATGTATGAAGACACAAATGGTGTGACTCTATCTGGTTTGCAACCAGAGAAATGGAAAAACTGAGCTCTATATATGTACTATGACTTGAAATGCATTTAAATAAATTAATTAAAATTTAAAAAAAAGAATTAATTTTAAAAAAAAAAGCCAGCCTCAGCAACAGCAAGGCACTAAGCAACTCAGTGAGACCCTGTCTCTACATAAAACACAAAATAGGGCTGGGGATGTGGCTCAGTGATCAAATACCCCTGAGTTCAATCCCTGGTACCAAAAAAAAAATTGTTTTTTAAACTTTAAAAAATGAAACTAAAATCCTATCTCTCATAATGCACAAAACTCAACTCAAAGTGGATCAAGGACCTAGGAATTAGAACAAGGACCCTGCACCTAATCAAGGAAAAAGTAGGCCCAAATCTTCATCATGTCAGATTAGGCCCTGACTTCCTTTACAAGACTCCTAAAGTGCAGGAAATAAAATAAAAAATCAACAAATGGGATGGATTCAAACTAAAAAACTTCTTATCAGCAAAAGAAACAATCAATGAGGTGAAGAGAGAGCCTACATTTTGGGAGCAAATTTTTGCCACATGCACATCGGATAGAGCAGGATACATAAAGAACTCAAAAAATTTAACACCAAGAAAATAAACAACTCTATCAATAAATGGGCTAAGGAGCTGAAAAGATACTTCTCAGAAGAAGATATATAATCAATCAACAAATACATGAAAAAATGCTCAACATCTCTAGCAATTAGAGAAATGCAAATCAAAACTACTCTAAGATTTTATTTCATGCCAATCAGAATGGCAGTTATCAAGAATACAAACAACAAGGCTGGGGTTGTGGCTCAGTGGTAGAGAGCTTGCCTCGCATGCCTGAGGCACTGGGTTCGATTCTCAGCATCACATATAAAAATAAATGCATAAAATAAAGGTCCATCAACATCTTTAAAAAATATTTTAAAAAAAAGAATACAAACACCAATAACTGTTGGAGAGGATGTGGGGGAAAAGGCACACTCATACATTGCTGGTGGGATGGCAAATTGGTGCAACCAATCTGGAAAGCAGTATGGAGATTCTTTAGAAAACTTGGAATGGAACCACCATTTAACCTAGCAATTCCACTCCTTGGTCTATACCTATGGGACTTAAAATCAGCATACTACAGTGATGCAGCCACTTCTATGTTTATAGCAGCTCAATTCACAATAGCTAAACTGTGAAAGCAACCTAGATGCCCTTTAATAGATGAATGGATAAAGAAACTGTGGTATATATACACAATGGAATATTACTTAGCATTAAAAGATGATAAAATTATGGTATCTGCAGGTAAATGGATGGAGTTGGAGAATATCATTCTAAGCCAAGTAAGCCAATCCCAAAAAACCAAAGGCCAAATGTTCTCTCTGGTAAGTGGATGCTGATCCATAATGGAGGAGGGGGCATGGGAAAAATGGAGGAACTTTAATTGGGCAAAGGGGAGGGAGGAAAGGGGAGGGGTTATGGGGGCAAGAAAGATGGTGGAATGAGATGGACATCATTACCCTAGGTACATGTATGACTGCACATATGGTGCAACTCTACATTGTGTATAACCAGAGAAATGAAAAGTTGTGCTCCATTTGTATACAATAAATCAAAATGCATTCTGCTGTCATGTATACCTAATTAGAATAAACAAATTGAAAAAAGACAAATAAATAAATAGATAAATAAATACCACTCTAAGATTTCATCTCACTTTAGTCAGAATGGCAGTTATCAAAAATACAAGCAATAATAAGTGTTGGTGAGGATATGGAGAAAAGGGTGCACTCATACATCGTTGGCAGTACTGCAAATTGTTACAACCACTATGGAAAGCAGTATGGAAATACCACAGAAAACCTGGAATGGAATCACCATTTGACCCACTTATCCCACTCCTAGTTTTATACCCAAAGGACTTAAAATCAGCATACTAAAGTGATACAGCCACATCAATGTTTATAGCAGCTCAATTTATAATAGCTAAACTATGGAACCAACCTAGAAGCCCCTCAACAGATGAATGGATTAAGAAAATGTGGTACATATGCACAATGGAATATTACTCAGCCTTGAAGAATGAAATTATGGCATCTGCCAGTAAATGGATGGAGTTGGAGACTATCATGCTTAGTGATCTAAGCCAATCCCCAAAACCCAAAAGCCGAACATTTTCTCTTATAAGTGGATTCTGATCTATAGTGGGGCAGAGGGATAGGGAAAAATGAAGGAACTTTGGTTTGTTTAAAGGGGAGCAAGGGGAGGGTTGGGGCTGTGGGGATGGGAAGGATGGTAGAAAGAGACAGACATTATTCCCCTGTGTGCACGTATGATTACACTACTGGAGTAACTCTGAACCATGTACAGCCAGAGGAGTGAGAAGTTGTGCTCTGTTTGTGTGCTGTGTGTCAAAATGCATTCTATTGTAAAATTAATCAACTAATTAATTTAAAAATAAAGAAAAATGTTCAATTAAATGGAAAAATTTGAAGTTTAAAAAAAAAGAGAGAGTAGAAGGCAAGAGTAATGGTAATGTAGCTGGGCGCGGTGGCTCACGCTTGTAATCCCAGCACTTTGGGAGGCTGAAACAGAAGAATCGCGAGTTCAAAGCCAGCCTCAGCAAGGGCAAGGCGCTAAGCAACTCAGTGAGATCCTGTCTCTACATAAAACACAAAATAGGGCTGGGGATGTGGCTCAGTGGTTGAGTGCCCCTGAGTTCAATCCCTGGTACCAAAAAAAAAAAAAAAAAAAAAGAGTAATGGTAATGTGGTCTGTAATACACCTGAGCTCCCCCAAATCCAGGGCATAGCCTCCTGCAGCGAAGCAAAGTGTGATCACTGTAATCCACACCTCTGCTCTTTTTTAAAACCTGCACTAGCACCAAAGCAGGATCAAATCGGAATCCACATATGCCCCTTGCTGTGAGCAAGGCTATCAGGAACCAGAGGATGGCCACCTTCACTTAACCACGTTTACTGGCTGCTTCGCCTTTTTAATTTTAGTCCCAGGGATTGAACCCTGGGGCACTTAACCACTGAACCACATCCCCAGCCCTTTTATATATTTTATTTAGAAACAGGGTCTTGCTGACTTGCTGAGGCTGGCTTTGAACTTGCAATCCTCCTCCCTCAGCCTCTCAAGCAGCCGCGATTACAGGTGTGCACCACGAAGCCCAGTATGACCACCTCTCTTTGTTGAGCTTTTACCTAGAGTTCAAGTCGATTTGCATTTTGAGAAAGACTAGCCCACTTGCCTCCTCCTGGGAATACACCAACCTCCTCTGGATCCGGGCCAGCGCTGTGTGAACTCTCTCACTGTACCACTTGAACTTCTCCTTGGTAATGTTGACATGGACCAAGCTCCCATCCTTCCAGGCAGCATGGATAAACCTGTTGCAGTACTTGGCATGCACTACCTTCTTCTTGGTCTCCTAGGGAAGGGTCAAGGACAGATGCCTTTCAGAGAAGAAAGGAACCATTCAGAGAAGAAAGGTCTTCAGGACCGCACTTTCATTTCTGCCTTATTGATTGGGCCTTAGTACTCATCACCACCATAAAACCATTCAGTTGTTAATTCACATACACACACATTCTGGTGCTTGCTCCACAGGGTGCTAGATGTCATGCCCAGTGGTCAGAAAGACATGCACACATGAAGTCAGGTAGCCAAGAACCTCATGCCACATGTAGTGCCTCCACTGGGACATACAGACCTGGCTCAAGGACACAGGCTGCCATTGGGACTGCTCTCGTCAGGTCTATGGCCGCTCTATGCCAGGCACCAGGAATATAACCACAACGAAGACCCCAAAACCTGCCCCCACGGAGCTCGTGCTTAGCAGAGGAAGAGCCAGATTGTAAGCAAAGCAGAAGTAGGTCGGAGGATGCCAGGGCTTTGGAGAAAAATAAGGCAGGGGAGGAGACCTGAAAATGCCAGGGAAGAGGGCCGAGGGCAGGACAGGTTAAAACTGAGGGGAGAAACTCCAAGGAGAAGGTGAACTATGAGCAGAGACCTGAAGGAGCCGGCGGCCACAGGCAGGCCTGGGGGGAATTGGAGGGCACAGCAGAAACAAACCCCTGGGGGAGAGTTTCCCTGGCCTGTTTGTGGAATTTAGGGAAGACCAGCGGAGCCAGAAGAGAGTGGGCAAGGGAAGAAAGTGTGAGATGAAGGTGGAAAAGTACCAGGCAGCAGATTCCAGGAAGCCTGAGGGTGGATGGAGAGGGCGCTGCCTTTATATCCGAGTGAAAAAGGAACGCTCTCGATTGGAATGGGGGTGCAGGAGGGCGCTGGAGGAGAAAGGGCACGTCTGCGGGTCCTTTGAGGAGCTGAATTCTAAAGAGAAACAGAGGAGCAAAGCAAATGAAGCAGAACCAGAAGCAAATGAGAGTTCAATAAAAAATTTAAAAATAAACGAACTCCCCCAGGATGGGAGCTTATGCATGGAGAGACAACAATGGGGGGTAGCAGCCATTTACCAATGCGCATCTGCTGATGGAAAGCTCTAGAAATGAGGGCATTATTGATGTGAAGTAGAAAGAGAATGAATGAATGAATGAATGGGGGCAGAGACGGACCAGTGAACAGTGGCCTTAGAGAGGGACAAGGACAATTCAAAGGACAGAAACAGAGGCAGAGCCCACGTGCAGACATGGGGTGCAGGTGTGGAGGGAGGTGTTCACCACCGTCCCTTTGGCATTCGGATCTGTGGCCGCAAGCTCGCCCGCCGAGAGTGAGTGTGGAGAGGGTGCTGGGTGCTTGAGGGAATGGGGTGAGAGGCTGAGTGGGTTGCTAAGCAACAGAAAACCCATGGGAGTCAGAGGGTGTGAATTTAAAGTGACCTCGGGCACCGGGCTGTGTGTCTCCCTCCAGTGTGGTCTGGCAGTGCAGAAAAGACAGAAAGGTACACACAACCAGGGCAGGAGGTTTGCCAGACAAATGCAATAAAGGGGGGGTGTATTTGAGGACGCATGGGAGGGGACAGACAGATGGAGGGGACAGAGAAAAGGTGGCGAGTCTCATGAACGGTGGAGAAGCAGCAGAGGAGCAAGGAGGCGACCATCACGTCCAGGTCCACAGGTTCCAGGGAAATGGGAGAGAAACAGCCTGCACTCCAGAGGGACAGGAAGTTTAGAGTCACACAGGGACAAGGGTCAGGAGGCTGAGGGTGACTGGTGAGGATGGGTTTGCAGGGCATTGATGAGATCAGCCCTACGCTGCCAAAGGAAGTGGGGAAGACGGCCCCCTGACCCCTGCACAAAGATGGGAGGAGAAACGTGCATCCCCTGCCTCTCACCTCACACAGGAGGGTCTCTCAGCCCCCAGGTGTCATTTCCCCCTTGTGCCTTGTGGATGGCCAAATGGAAAATTCCAGAACAGAAGCTATGTGAAGGCAGGCTGCTGTGCGACAGCGTGCCAGAGTTGTAGCCGGTGAGAGCCGGGGATCCAAGTTCACACCTGCTACAGATGGTCGACCTCCTGTTCTCATGTGTAAATGTGAAAACCCAAACATGCACCTTGCATGTACAACACAGAGGCCGTCCACACATGCTAGTTTGTGACCCATGCTGTTCATGTCTGTGACATGGGAAAGGTCTCCTGCGAGTGAGGCACTGCACTTAAACATGCATGTCCACATGTGAGCTTGAGGAAGCCTCTTTTACAGACAGGGAGAATGAGACCCACAGAGGAGAAATTATTCCCACTTACTCAGCCATCTTAGAAACAGCACATAGCGAGGTCTTTTTACTCCTTTACTTCTCAATGTAAGTGGGTTTCTTAGATCTGTACCTATAAACCAGTTTTTATAGTTGAATGCCTAGGGGTCCAGCTTGGTGGGAACCAGGGGGAATCCTAAATAATCAACCTATTTCACAGCTGAAGAAGTTTCTATTGGCTTTATCCATATCCCAATTTTAGGGTTCAATTCAATTTGGCACCCATAGTCTAAACACTGAAAGTAAAACTATCCTTTCTCCCCCCAATATCAATATCATTATATGTGGATATTTTCCAATTTCAGTATTTGTGGAAAAGGAGAGTTGTACTATATCATTCTCAAACTTTGCCAGGTTATTATCCGTTAGCACAAAAAATGCGAGGCAGAAGTCCCCTTTTATAAGCCAAATTCTTCAAGCTGACCCTCTAAAATGTCATTTAAAATTGTCAAGAAAGAGTAAGAAGAAATCAGTACCAGAGTTGGCTCTGGGCCTAAGACATGGTCATGGACTCAAGGTCGACCACATTCAAATCAACAAGGATAAATATTTTTAAATATCCAGGGTCTAATGTATTTCTAAAATGGGAATTTAGTTATGTATAATTTCCTGAACATTACTGACTGAATAATGTCTATAAAACTAGAAAACTGCCAGTGGCAAGGGAGTGGGGGCATAAATGAAATTTTCCCTGCACAGCAGCAATTACTCTGCATCCTAGGATATGCCAGGAAGCAGGTCTTGCATTTTGCATTTTTCTAATTCAATTGTATTCTGCATTTTCCCAATTCAGCTTCTATATTTTTCTCCTGCAGTTCATTGTATGCTCGCAGCAGCAAGAGGACAAGGACACAACTTGGTGAGGCTGAAGTGGCTGGAGGGAAACAGCCCGCCCCGGTGGTCAGCCTCACAACACGTGTCAAAGAGACTGGAGTCTCCCCTCCCTGGATCTACGCATGTCTCAGTGATGGCCTTGACCTTGAAGCAGAGCCCTGACATTGTGCTGACGGAGTGTCCCCATTTGTCCCCATGGGTCCAAGGCACCAGCAGGTCTGCTCTGGTTTGCATTTTGACTCTCACCTCTCAGGGTGGACCTGGGACTTTATCACTTCCTAAAATGGCTTTTCTCTGCTTTTAAAAATCTGGATTTTCTTTCATGTTGTGACAGTTCTTAGCCTTTCTGTACTTCTAAACTTTTGATCCCGAGTCTTTTGGTTCCTGTTCTACATGTTTCCCAAAGAGCAGTCCCTATACCTGCAGCTTCAGGTCCTCTGGGGACAGTCATTTGCGAAGGTTGAATATGGTTCATCCACGCCATGTTGAGACTTGGTTCCCACCATGGCGGTGTTGGGAGGTAGGGGCCTCTAAGAGGTGATGAGGTTGTTAAGAGAGACTGGTGTTTTCCTTGCAGGATGGAGTTAAGTCTGAGAACTGGGTTATTCACCCCTGGAGTGGCTTGTCATAAAGCAGGTCAGCCACCCTTTGGTCTCACACATGGGTGCTTTTCCACCTGCTCCCACTCTCCTCCCTCTTTTCTGCCATGAATTGACAGTGTGGGGACTTCACCAGAAACCAAGCAGATGTCAGCACCATGCTCTCTCTTTGACCTGTAAAACTACAAGCTAAGTAAACCTCTTTTCGTTATAAATTCCCCAGCCTCAGGTATTTGGTAACACAAAACAGTCAAAGACATTATTGATGCAAATTCTTGGGCTCCACTCAGACCTACTGATTCCTGTATGTGAGGCTAGACACGGAAACCACTGTGAATGAGATTGTCCTTCCCCTGGGAGTTAGAGGCAGGCTCTGTGAGAAGCTGTATTCCCATGAGATCCACTTGGCACAATGGAACTATAGCTTGCAAAGTTCTCAATATACACTCATCTAGGGCCGTAACCCTTTGGAGAATGTGATTTTATATTTACTGGGAATCCATTTATGTGCTTGCTGGTAGTCACAAGAATAATGTACCTTTGAGAGAGAGAAAAGTACAGAGGACCACAGAAATGCCTGCTTTGGAGTCTCCACCAGCAGTTGCTTCTGTCCATTCAATGTGGAAGAGTGAGAGTCCTCTCTTTTGATATAATATTGAATAATTCAGACTGTAATGCCTGAATTTCTACAGGCCCAGCCACTGGCTTATCCATAATTCACATATAGCTAGTGTTATGGTTTGGAAATGGTTTGAGCGTGTCCTCCAAAGGTCTGTGTGCTGGAAGCTTGGTCCCTAGTGTGGCAGCGTTGAGAGGTGGTAGAACCTTTAAGGAGGGGCTCTAGTGGAAAGTCATGGTGCTGCCTCTAAAGAGGATTGATGCTGGCCTTGCAGAGTTCACTCTCATCAGTGCAGCTTGTTGTAAAGTGAACAACTTGGCCCCCTTCTACATGGTTCCATTTCCCTTTCCACTTCTCTGCCATGTTGGGATGCAGCCAGGGGACCTTCACCAGAAGCCAAGCAGAAGACGCTGCCTGATATTGGGCTTACAGCCTCCAAAACTGTGAGATAAATAAACCTCTTTTCTTTATAAAGTACCCAGCATCAATTATTCTGTTATATCAACACAAAACAGACTAAGACAACTGGAAACAATTCCCAGGCTAGATCTCTGCTCTCACACGTACCATTGAGAGAAGAATAGACAGGAAGCAGAAGGAACCTCTTTCTTCATGGAAACATAAGCTGATTTCCCTCCTGGCTGCCTTTCAATGTGGTCCTGCCCTGGGCTTCTGATCTGAGGGAGACCTCACACCCTAAGGCATCATGGGAATTCCATAGCCCCACCTCCCCCCAAAGTTCACTTCACCTACCGCACTGGTCTGCAGGGACTCGTTCTCGGGTTTGGCTTTTATCTCAACGACTCCATCAACGTGGCGGAAGGAGCAGGCAGCAAGAACATCATAAAATGATAGCTTCTGGGCCTTCAAGCCATGTTTCTGTAGCCACTTCTTAGAGTCCCAGGTGTCTTCTGGATTCGACTCATTCTCCACGCCTGACTCTGTTTTTGGAATCACAGTTCATGAGCCATTCATACCACACAGACCCTTCATGGGACACCCTCAGCTTCTGGGCACCAGGCTGGGACATTCCTTTGTCAGCCACGCTTCATTTCAGGAAAGAAGCTTCCAAAGCAAGACTAGCAGAGAGTTAATGCCCAAGACTGGACAGCAGGAACCTAAGATTTTTCATCTTATTTCCTCTCCTTAAGTCGACTGGCCCCAGGCCTGAGTGGAGATGCATGATAGACCAAGGTGTCAGGAGAGCATGATACTTGGGGTCAGAGGCTATAGGTTCAAGTCCTGACTCTATCACCTACTAGCTTGGGCTACTTGCTCAAATTTGGGTGGGACACCCATTTGACCTCTTGAGCCTAGGCAGATGTCTTCACCTGCAGAAGGAAGTTAGTATCTGCTAGGTGTTTCTAAGTATGTTGCAGTAATTCAATAAGAAAAGCCATCTGACCTTTATTTATTCATTTACTTCTTTGTAATGGGGTGGGGGGAGAAGTAGAGATGCATAGCCAACAGCTTATCCTTGTGTCCCTGGCCACAACAGTGCTGGTTTTCAACAGCAAGTAGGATGGAGGGGACCAGAGGTAATGTCTACCAACAAGCAATGGCTGGTTGGCTACTTCCCATGAAGTTCATTGTTACTTTGGGGGGAATTTGTCCCTATTAAGAATGTGGCACTCAGCTCTGCCATCTCAGAAGCCTCATAGGTCAGCCCAGATGACTAGATATAGGAGCCTAGATATAGGAGCTATATCTAGGACAACCCTCCTTAGGCTCACAGATCACCAAATAACCCAGATTTTGTCAATCACTCAAATATTCCCAACTGCAGGAATGTGTTTTCTGTATTTTCCAGAAGCTGTCTGCACAGTTGTTCTTCAGCATCTGTGGGGGATTGGTACCAGGATACCAAAGTCTGTAGTGCTCAAGTCTCTCATACAAAATGGTGCATATTTGCATAGAACCTAAGCACATCCTCTGAGGCACTTTGTCATCTCTAGATGACTTCTCATAACTAACACAACATCAAGGCTGGGTGAATGGTTGTCAGGCTGTATTGTTCAGGGACTAATGATAAGGAAAAGAGTCTGCACCTGTTCAGTTACAGACACAATTTTTTTCTGAATATTTTTGATCCATTGTTGGTTGAATTCACAGACCAAGAACTTCAGGATACAAAGCACTGATGGTAATTAAATAATTGCACTCACCATTAGGGAAACAAAAATATTACCCACACAATCCATAAGGGGCTACATCATTAGAAGACTCAAGGAAATAAAACACTTTAAAGCCAATTATCCTTCCATAATTGGAGCTGCCTACTAACGCTTCACCTGAGCCAGGTCCTCGAGTTTCACACCTTTGAAAGACTTCGCTCTGAAGCCTACTGGAGCTGGAACTTATCAAAGAATCTTGTTTGGGCTTCTGAACTTTAAACCAAACTGGCATCAGAAGCCCCTTTGTGCACCACCCTGTGTGTCCAGGGTGTCCTTCCACACTGGGACCACCTCATCCTTCCTTCTCAGGGAACACAGTCTGGGGCTTCCCAGAGTTCCCTCCAAAGCTCTCCTCAGCCCCAGGAAGCTGCATCAGAGAACAAGGCCTCTCCATGGCTGTCTTCCCTCAATAATTGCTAATTACCTCGCCAGTCTCTGGTCTCCTCTTGAGACAGGGGCAAAGGATAGGTAGCCGATTATCAAAGAAAAGGAAATGGGTAGATAGCACTTCCCGTCACCTGGTTGCTAACAGCCTCTGCGGGAGGGGAAGGACCACATTTTCCAACGTAAGCCATCACACCCTGGATGGCTCTCTTACTGTTCTTTTGATCACCAAGTAGGCAGGGTTGGGGGAAGGGACATCAGAAGAAAGGAAACCTGAATTCCATAAAATGGGTAGGACACCCCTACTCCCTTGGGCACCAACTCTGGACCCCCTCCTCTCCAGAGGATTCTCTCTCTCTCTCTCTCTCTCTCTCTCTCTCTGTTGAATCCTATAAATAAAACTTTGTGTTCTTGCCTCGGGGTTTCTGGGAACAAGGACCCCCTCCTGATTTTCAAGAGTGGTTTCAGCCTTTCTTCCTTCTTAGGGAGACAGGTTCTTTTTCTCCTCCCCTTTTCTCCTGATCAATAGATGTGGTAGGAAATAAAATGTTCATTCAGTTGTTTCTATAGCAACACATACCTCCTCTGTTTTGGGTTGTCTTCTTTTCAAAAGATAAGAGCCCTTCAAATGTAAAAATCAAGTTTATCATAAAAAGAACTTACTAAAATCACATTCCAACCAATCCTCGCAAGGGTTTTTAGAGAGCCAGAGAGTCATTTTGAAATCCTAGATTTACCGGGGACCAGGTGGTGCAGCTCCTTCAAGGAAGGACTCAGGCTCTCAATTAACCACCCCAAGAAGGGGTTCAGGTGAAGACCCCCAAACAGCTTGAATTTCACAAAGGAGAGAAGGGACCGCTAATCCATCACACACGAAGAAGAGCCCAGATGCTCTCTGCTGAGGACAGGAGGAAAGGAGTGAGTGAAATCTTTTCCTTTCCAGGCTAATTATACCAATTAGTCGCCAAGCCTCACTTGCCCCAGGAGGGGAGGGGCAGGGTGTCAGCTGGTCATTAGCGTCACTTACTAAGGGGGCCCTTCCATTCCCCTGCAGTTATCTTAATTAAAAGTGTTCCACGGATTCTCACCCACTGAGCCCTGATTTCCTAGGGAGGCAGGAGCTCACATCAGAAGCGATGACACCTCTCCTCTTCCACTTGACAGATTGCTTGAGATTTTCTTGCAGTGATGGGCAAGGGGAGCAGATGGCAGAGCACATTACGTCACAGTACTCACCGGTCCCCTCCATCCTACTTGCCGTTGAAAACCAGCACTGTTGTGGCCAGGGGCACAAGGATAAGCTGGGCATCGTCTATCAGCTCTCTCCCTCTCTGGTCTATTCTTCATTCACCTGCCCCAAGGTTTGGCTCCCAGGTAACAAGGACTTACTACCCCCTAACTGTCCTCCCTCATCCTCCTCCGTAGAGAGTTCCTTATTTGGCCCTCATTCCTACCACGCTAGGTCCAGTACCTTTCAAGGGGACTATTACCAGGTGAAAGACTAGAGCTCCAGACTGGGGAGCAGCCTCAGTCACAGCTGGGGGAAACGCCAGGATCCACCAACACCATTTCAACACATGTCAATGGCTGCTACTCAGAAAGAAGGTGCATTACGCAGAAAGTTCGGGGAACTTGAAAATCAAGTTTAAAGGATTTCTTGATCACAGGACTTTTCTAAACCTCCCCCTGCCCAGGAATGGACGAGGAGGCTCACCCAAGCAGGATTCCCAAATGGGCTTATATTTTAAAGACCACATCAGGGTACACAGTGTCCAACACCCCTACTAATCACAGGTGCCTCAAGACACTGACCAAGCCCCTGGCCACCAGTACATGAAGGCACAGGAAAACGATGCTGGAAGAAAGCTGAGGAAGAAAGAGAGAAGAAGGAAAACAGAATCAAGGGCAGCTGGGAGGTAGGGAGAAAGACAACCGCTCTCAGGAAATGGAAGCTGGGTCCCACCTGCTGGTGAGATAGGGTTTCAGCTGTTCGAGCCAGCTCGACAGACAGCAGCTGCAGGGCCAAGGGGCCTCTGAAGGTGAGAGCTTCCCAGCCTGGTCTGAAGCCCAGGTCTGTGCTGACCGTACAGCAGGAGAGAGCCATCTGTCTCTGAGCCACACTTATTGCCTGATATTTTCTGTGACTCTGCGCTTGCTAAAGACCATGTGCTAAGCATGCGTGCCTGGACGGCAGGACTATCAGAAAAGGACAAAGGAAGTGGAAAATAGCAACTGTGCTAGACAATTTTGCATCACCAAAACCAAAATACCCAATGAGAACAACTTAGAGGAGGAAAGGTTTATTCTGGCTCACGGTTTCAGAGGATTCAGTCCATGGCTGGCCAACACCATTGCTCTGGGCCTGAGATGAGGCAGAGCAGCATGGCAGAAGGGCATGGTAGAGGAAAGCTGTTCCGCTCATGGCCGCCAATAAGAGGGTCACTCAAGTTTGAACTTCCCAAATGCCATTTGTTAGGTCTGGTCAGGGTCTAAGATGCCCAATTAAGGGAACCGGTCAGCAGCTGTGAAGCAGAGCTGCAAGCCAGATGTGACGTCACTAGTGGACACGCCTCCTGTCAATCAGCAAGTTTTCCTGGCCTATCCAGGAAGGACTCTGGCCTTCTCTTTCTGTCCCCAAGCCCTCCCCCTCCTGACCAGGTTTTCTTGAAATTCTCTGTGCATGTATGATCCAGTGCCAATCTTCTGGACACGCTCTGGTGAACGGGAGTTTGGTCCGAGGGCGTGCATTCCAATAAAGCCTTGCCGAGTGGCTTAATTCATCTTCTCCTGGTCGTGTAATCTTTACACCATTAATCTTTTTTTATTTTCTTCATCTCAACATGTCCACACTGTACCAGACATCTGGAATTGGTCTGTGTTTATCTTGCCACATCCTGGCTATTTTTTAAAGAAGTAGTTGCTTAAGGTACAAATACTGTCAATTTATTTCAAATGTCCACTTAGATGTGGACACATTAAAATGTGGCCTTTTAAGTTCTTCTGCACTCTGTGAGTAGTTTCTTCCTGTGGGTTTGATGCCACCCTGACTACTGCTCTTCATTGCTCAGTCGCCATCTGCACATGCTGTAGATTTTGAGTCTGTGGATGGGCGTTAGCTCCTCTTCCAGGGTTCTTTCCATTACTGATACTTTAAGTTCTTTAGTTTTACATTTGCTTATTTTTTCCCCCCTTTGTTTTTTATTTCCTTTTCCTCCCGCTCCCACCTCAATGATTACAGGAGTTATGGACACTTAGTATTGGAGTTATTTTTTCCACTGGTTCATGAACAAATTGGGTAAGCTATGGAGCCCTCTTTACAACAGAGATTTTCCTTGGATTTTACAAGGAGGAAGGAACAATCATTTGACAATATTCCAGGGGAGAAAGAGCCTAGAATTCATCACAAGTCTTCCTCACTCTCATGACCATAACCACTACATACTCTACTAGGCTTCCTAAGGTTCTAGGACAGTTTGCTCAGAGCAAACTCTAGAACTGCCCGTTAAGAGTCAGTTCCATGGTGGACATGTGGTTTCAGGTCCATCGCTGCTTCCTGTTTGGCCTTGGCCCTCCAAGGGCACGCCAGTCCCTGGGGCACTCCAAAATTTTTACCATAATCTCCTAGGTGAATTAATTGGTTTTGTAGAATATTGCTGTGTTATTGTTATGGAAGGTTCCCTAAAGCTTGTGTGTTGGAAGCATGATCCCCAATACAGTCAGGTTCAGAAGTGGGACCTTTAGGAAATGATTAGGACTTTGACCTCATCAGTGGATTAATCTATTTGCTGGATGAATCCACTGATAGTTGAATGGACTACCGGGAAGAGAGACCTAGTTGGTAGAAGTAGGTAGCTGAGGGCAAGGCCTCAGACTATATTTTGTCCCATTGAAGTCTAAAACTTTGTAAATCTTTTTGGGCCCAATTTGCCTATTGTTTTCTTTGGTTGCCTGTAATTTAGCTGTCATAACCAGGAACCATTTCCTAACCTAATGTCATGAACTGCACCTAGGTTTTCTTCTATAAGATTTTCATAGTTTTCATGTTTATACTGAGGTCTTTGATTTACCTTGAGTTAAATTTTTGTATATGGTATGAGGTAGGAGTCCAAGCACATTTTTGGGGGTATGGATATCCAACTGTCCCAGCACCACTTATTGACAGATTATTCGTCCCCATTGAAACATCTTGGCATCCTTGTCAGAAGTCAATTGACCATAAATGTGTGGATTCACTTCTGTAATCTCAATCTTATTTCATTAATCTACATCTGTATTTATGCCAGTAATTCACTGTCTTCATTAGTATCTTTGTTGTATGTCTTCCAACTTTGTTTTTTTTTTTTTTTAAGATTATATTTGGCTATTCTGTGTTCCTTGCATTTTTATATGAATTTAGGAATAGCTTGTCAATTTCTGTGCATGGTCTTCTAGATTCCATGTCAGAGCTCTTCAAATAGAATTTAGCCCCCAGCTTTTCCCCTTATGCTTTTAGTCTAGCATATTGTTTATTTTAACTGTTATCCACATCCTCAGGCAGCCACAAAGTTAATCAGTTACCTCTTATTGTTTTTGACGATTTCCCCCAGGCTTTTCACACTGGGCAAGCTCTGAGTCAAGTCAAATAAAGACAGTCTTGGAAATGGCATCTTCCAGATAATAAGCATACGGGTCAAATAATGAGAATTCCCTGAGAATAAGGCATGGAAGGAACTCCAACCCCATGCTACCTCCCTCTGCTGGCTGCTAGGCTGCTGATTTTCACTAGGATTACAGGATGTTTGTCTTCAAGTTTAGTGAAGTACTAGAGAGGGGGAATGTAAATAGCAAAAATTAAAATGCCATAAGCTTACTCCTTACTGAGATTCAGTTACTTTTCTTGGTTAAACCCTCCCCAGATTGCTGCATACTTTTGGTTAATTTCCAGATTAATTTCAAAGTTTACAATGTCCTCATTGCTTTTATGAAGGAGAGAATTCTCAGAGGTCTTTAACTCTGCTATTTTCACTTATGCATTTTTAGTCTTTTCATAATTAAAGGATTCAAAAATAATATGACTACTTATTAAATTTGTTGTCATTTTCCATAGTCACTTTTTAACATGATTTTGACTGTGGCATTACATTATCCCTTGCATTGCATCCCAATATCATTCCTAAATTAAATGCATCACATTATAAAATTCCAATCAGCCAGCTCTCCTACTTTGGGGGAAAACTGAGTCTTAATTCTGAGTTGTGGAAGCATTATAGGCTAACTTAATGCAGTTGTTTTTCTGTGTATATTTTTAGTCTGAAGATACGGACTTCATTACCCATGAGAAAATGTGTGTTTGAGTAAATATCATCTCTATCCTTTCTCACACTCTCATATGCTGCTTATTAATCAGCCTTGTCAATATTCATTGGAGTATAAGAGGGTTTCAAGGTATTAAGGCATACTGGAGGAAAACGTGAGTTCTGGGGAAAACTATTATTGTATCCTTTGCCTTGCCTCAAGTGTAAGCTCTATGAACCATGCGTAAGTTGCTTCTGGTTGTGTAAGAAACCAGCTATGCCCAGATCTCATCTGCCCAGATCTTCTCTGCCCAGATCTCCTCTGCCCAGATCTCACCTGCAGTCCTGTTTGAGCAAAGGGAGAAGACATTCTTCGGAAGGCAACCATGCAAAAGTGCTCTGTAAACCAGTTTGTTCTGCTCTCAAATTGTAAGTCATCGTGTTGGTAGAAGAGTCCATCTACTAACCTGATTGGGCATCTACCATTGGTGTGGCATTGAAAAAGATGGTATGTTCTTATCCATGCATATCAGAATCCAAAAAATCTTGGTGTCAAAGATCAGAAACATGAGATAATCACTTGATGTGCCCACATTTACGTCTATACCAAGCATATTCACTTCACTCCAATGGTATGTTACTCAGCAATCTGAGCTTCAGACCAGGATGGTCCATTGCCTTCCTTACTGCTACACTGGGTCTCTCAAGGACACTACAATCTCCGTAGGTACAAACAAACTTCATTGTCTGTCCCTCAGCCTGGCTCTGCTCCAGCACTTTCTCAGCTTGGTGGAGGGCACCATGTCCCTCTACAAACTTACTTTTGACACCTCCATCTCCTTCACTCCTAAGTCCTGCCAACTCAACCACCCTCATGTCTGTCCATGTATCACCTTCTTCACATTCTGGCCCTCTAGCCTAGGATGCCATCATCTCTCTTCTAAATTACATCTTAACCCTCTTCCCCAATCTTATTTGCTTCCTCTCCAAATTGTCTTTCACCCAGTAGCCAAAATGATGTTTGGAATATGAATCAGATCTTATTTCCCTACTTAAAATCCTCTAGTGGCTGACTATTAGTATTAACTCAAGGGCTTGCTTCCTTTACCATGGGCTCTAGAACTTGAATGATCTGGTCCCTGCCTTCCTCTCCAGATTGATTACCAGCTCTGAGCTCCAGCCACACTTACCTTTTCCAGTTCTTCTACAGTGCCAAGTGTCTCCCAGCCTCAGGGCCATTGCATATGGCATCCTTCTGCCAGGCATGTACTATCCCCTCTCTCCCATCCCTTCACCTCACTGACTTACTTCCTCAACCCCCAGGTATCACCTCCAAAGTCCTTTCCCCATGAAAGCTCTCCTGGGCCCTAATAGCTCCAGAGCTCCCACTTCTCCTCAGTCATAATTGATCTTTGTATTTTGATGTTCATCTAATTTTCAACCTTCACTGAGCAAGCAATGGTCCTTCCAGGTCCTGCTCTATGAGGACCTATTCCATGCCTGTTTTATTTACCACTGGTTCACCATCAAGCACAGAGCTACATACAGTAAGCATGCAATAAACAAAAAATCACATGGATAAACCTTTTCCTAAATTATTATTACATTCTAACTTTGGCCAGCACTGTTTTAAGTGTGTTGCGAGTATTTTCACAACAGCCTCATGGGGTAGCCATGAACATGCATCCAGAGTTTGCAAATTAGGAAACTGAGGCACCATAATAAGTGTCTTTCCCAGACTCACACAGCAGGATGGGAAAAGTCAGGTTTAATATCTTTCCAACTCCAAATCTATGCACTTCACTACCATCCAGGGCTACCAAAAACCCTCAATCAGTGGCTATTTAATACAATGCCAGTGAAAATGAGCTTCATCATTTCTCCATCTGCTAAAAAAAAATGTGCTCAAAACTCATATGAAGCTATTGTTGGAACTGCCCACCACTTCCTGGTATTTTTACATTAAGTTTGATATTTTGATACAACTAAGTAATCTGAGTCAAATCTCGAGTTTCGCCTGGAAGTCTCTGGACTGTCTGTTCGTGATTAAAGCATGCCTATACACTATGATTCAGCTAATTAGATGGGGCTGGGGGAGTAAAATGGCCGTGAAGGTTATTCCAAATGAGGCACCCAGGAAATGTCTTGAGCTGCAGCATTGGTCCAAGAAGGGTACAGCTTCCCTGCCTGTGGACAAATGCTTTAACATATTGTGACAGAAGCCACCTTCTTGTTCGAGACTAGTACCTGGACCACACACACAGAGCAGCTCAGACAAACTCACACCAGTGTCTCTGAGTAGCTCAGCACCTCAGGAGTAAGCTGCAGCCTCCTCTCTTCCTTTATCAGTAGCTGCATTAAGGTAGTATCAACATAAAATAACCCATGCACATTGAAAATGTACAAACGGATTGGTTTATGTTTATCATTTTGTTATCTGTTTTCTATTGGCCCTATCTGTTCTTTCTTCTTTTTCTTTCTTTCTTTTCTGACAGCTTTTGCACTGAATATTTTAAATTCCATTTTATCTCATTTGTTGTATTTCTTTGTGGTCTTAGTGGTTGTTTTGGTTACTAGCATACATCTTCAGCTGGGTGCAGCGGTGCACACCTATAATCCCAGAAACTCAGGAGGCTGAGGCAGGAGGACTATAAGTTGGAGGCCAGCTTCAGCAACTTAGGGAGACTCTGTCTCAAAACAAAAAAGGGCTGGGATGTGGCTCAATGGTAGCAGGCCCTAGGTTCAATCCCCAGTACCAAAAATAAAAATAATAATGATAATAATAATAATGGTGTACATTTTCAAATTACCCTGGTCCAACATCAGGTAATTTATCACTTCACGTATGCTAATGATAAATTCTTTCAGATTTTGTATGTCTGAAAATGTCTTTATTCTGCCTTTGTTTTTGAAAGGTATTTTTCAATGACTACTGAATTCTGAGTGGAGGGAGAGTTGAAGGTTCTAAAAGAAAGTGTTACTCCACTGTCCCTTTGTTTGAGTGAGAAATCTGCTGCCACTCTTTGTTCTTTGTATATAACATTCCCCTTCCCCCACCCTGGTCACCTTTAAGACTTTGTTTTAAGAAAACAAACCCATTTTATTATTGGTTGTAAGCAAATTAGTTAAGATGCCCTTGGTGTCGTCCCCCTTATTTTCTTGTACTCTGCATTCATGGAATTTCTGGGATCTCTGGGTTTATAGTTTTCATCACATTTGGAAAGTTTTCAACACTTACTTCTTTAAATATTTTTCTGTTCCCCACTCTCTTCTGTCTCCTCTCTCCAGTAATCCCATCTATGTGCATATTTAGGCTCCTGACTTGTCTCATGGCTCACCAAAGGTCTTTCATTTCTTTGTTCAAAATTTTAAAATTCTTTTCCCTGCACGTATGTGTCGTTTTTGATAGTTTCTATCCCTATCTTCAAGTTCACTAATCTTTTTCTCCTGCCATATCTAATCTGCCATTGATCCCATTTGGTATTTTTCATCAATTTCCTTCTTTGAAACTTTTCATCTCTAAACATTTAATATGTATCCCTTGAATCTTCTTTGTTTCTTCTTTTTTTAAAAAAAAAATATCTTTTTAGTTGTAGATGGACACAATGTCTTTATTTTATTGCTTTGTATGTGGTGCTGAGGATCGAACCCAGGGCCTCACACATGCAAGGCAAGCGCTCTACCGCTGAGCTACAATCCCAGCCCCTTCTTTGTTTCTTCTTAACTTTCGGACACATAATAACTTTGAATGCCCTTTCAGTGAAGTCTAATGTCTGTGTCTGTGTCAGTGCTCAGTTTTTAAAATAATGTTTTAAGTTTATGTTTTAACTGGTACATAAAAACATAGAAACCACATGCACTAATGGGCACCAGGCAATGCCCTGATACATGCACACACTGGCAACGTTCAGATCAGGTCAAAAATATTCATCCCAGGGGCTGGGGTTATGGCGCAGTGGTAGCGTGCTCACCTAGCACGCATAAGGCACTGGGTTCGATCCTCAGCACCGCATAAAAAATAAAATAAAATAAAGATATTCTGTCACCTACAACTAAAAAATAAACATTTAAAAAAAAATTCATCCCACACATTCACCATCTCCCCAAGGTATAAGCCCTCAAGTCTTACTCCCAGCTTCCTGTAATCACTTCCATCTATGATCTGGTGCAATAGCACACCAGGACGTCCCACATCCAACTAACTTTGTACCCACTTAGGATCCCTCCCCACCCTGTCTCCCTGGCCTCTGGTGTCCACCTTCCTATGACCAACATCAATGAGCTCAGCTTTTTAGATTGCCCATGTGGGAGAACCTGTGATACTTGTCTTTCTGTGCCTAGCTTATTTCACTTAACATAGTGATCTCCAGCTCCATCCATGTGGCCATAAGGATGGGATCCCATTCTTTTTCAGGCCTAGTAGTATTCCATTGGGTCTGTGTAGCACATTTTCTTGAAGCATTCATCAGGCGATGGACACCTGGGTTGTTTGCATTGCTTGGCTCTGTGACCACTGCTGCAATGATATGGAAGTGCAGATGTGTCTTTGACAGATTTATTTCCTTTCTGGTGACTATCTACCCAGTAGTGGGATTGTTGGATCATATCCTAACTCTATGTTTAATTTTGGGGGGAACCTCCATACTGTTTCCCATAGTGACTGTGCTGATTTACATCCCTGCCAGCAGTGTCTGAGGGTTTCGTTTACTCCACATTCTCCCTGGCACTTTTTATCTTTTTCCTTTTTCATAACAGCCATTCTTACTAAAGTGAGATGATATCTCATTGTGGTTTTGATTGGTAGTTCTCTGATGATTAGTGATGTTGAGCATTTTTTCATGCATCTGTTTTCCACTGATGTGTCTTCTTTTGAGAAATATTATTTAGATATATTGCCCATTTTTTATTGGCCTATTTTACTTTTGCTATTGAGATGTTAGAGTTCCTTGTATATTCTGGCTATTAAGCCCTTGTTTGATGTACAGTTTTCAAGCATCTTCTCCCATCTGTAGGTTGTCTCTGCACTCTGTTGATTATTTTCTTTCCTGTGCAGAAACTTTTTCAATTTGTTCTAATCCCACGTCTCTACTTTTGGTTTAGTTTCCTGTTCTGTTTTGTTTTTGTTTGTTTGTTTGTTTGTTGAGTGTTGTCCAAAACATCATTTGCCCATTCCAATGTCCTGAAGCATTTCCCCTGTGTTTTCTTCCAGCAGTTTCAGTTTTAGGTTTTACATTAAAGTGATAAATAGAGGGCTGGTTTCATTTCTCTGAAGCTGGATATCTAATTTTCCAGGGACAATTTATTTGAAAAAATGTCCTTTCTCCAATGTGTGTTCTAAGCATCTTTGTGGAAAGCCAGTTGGCTGTAGATGGTTTTGCTTCTGAGCTCTCTAGTCTGTTTCATTCATCTATGTGTCTATTTTATGCAGGTGCCATGCTGTTCTGATTATGACAGCTTTGTAGCATGTTTTGAAGTCAGCTAGTGTAATGGCTCCTGCTTTGTTTTGCTCAGGATGGCTTTGGCTATTGCAGGTTTTTTTCTGATTCCCTTTAAATTGTAGAATTTTTTTTTCTAATTCTGTGAAGAATATCATTGATATATTAGAGAGATTGAATTGAATCTGTAAATCGCTTTGGGTAGGATGGACATTTTAACAATATCAATTCTTCCAATCCATGAACATAAGCTATCTTTCCCTTTTTTGTATCTTTTTTGAATTCTTTCATCAATGTTTTAGAACTTTCATTTTTGAGATCTTTCACCTCTTGCCTTAAATTTATTCCTAGTTTAAAAAAAAAAAAAAACGATTGTAAGCGGGCTTGTCTTCTTGATTTCTTTTCAGGTAGATCATTATTAGCATATGGCAACTCTACTGATTTTTACATGTTGATTTTTGTATCCTGCAATGTTGCTGAATCCATTTATTAGTTCTAGTGTTGTTATAGTGGAGTTTTCAGATTTTCTCTATATATAAGATAATGGTACCTTCAAACAGTGACCATTTGACTTCTTTTCCATACTGGATGCCCTTCCTCTCCCTTCCTTCCTTCCTTCTTTCTTTGTTTCTTTCCTCCCTCTTGCCTGACTGCTCTGGAAATAGCACTGGACTTCGAGAATTATTTTGATTAAAAGTGGTGAAAACAGTCAACCTTGTCTTGTTACAGATCTTAGAAAGCTTTCAACTTCTCCCCATTCAGTATAATGTTGATTATTGGTTTGTTATAAGTGGCCTTTTTTCTGATTGTTTTTATGATGCTGGGATGGAACCCAGACTCTTGCTCATGCTAAGCAAGCATTTTGTCACTGACCTATAGCCCCAGCCCCTGTGAGTGGCCTTTATTATGTTGACTTATATTCCTTCTATCCCTAATGTGCTCAGAGTTTTATCATGAAAGGATGTTGACTTTTATAAAATGCCTTTTCTGCATCTATTGAGATAACCAGATGGCTGTGTCCTTCCTTCTGTTGACGTGGTGGGGTGTTCCATGATCACTGATTTGCTTATCTTTTTTTTTGGTACTGGGGATTGAACTCAGGGGTACTAGACCACTGAGCCACATCCCCAGCCCTATTTTGTTTGTGTGTTTTACGTAGAGACAGGATCTCACTGAGTTGCTTAGCACCTCGCCGTTGCTGAGGTTAGCTTTGAACTTGTGATTCTCCCGTCTCAGCCTCCCAATGATTTGCTTATCTTAGAATATCCTTGCATCCCTGGAATGAACCCACTAGATCATGGTGAAGAATCTTTAATGTGCTGTTAGATTTGGTTTTCTTGCATTTCGTTGAGAATTTTTGCATCCATGTCCATCAAGGGCATTGACCTATAGTTTTCTTTTGTTGTTGTGTCTGTATTTGGTTTTGGTATCCAAGTAATGCTAGCCTCACAGAAGGTGGTTAGGAAAGCTCCTTTTTTTTTTTTTTTTGGTAACAACTTAAGGAGAATTGGTGTTAGTTCTGTAAATGTGTGGTAGAATTTGGCAGTGAAGATGTCTGGTCTGGGGATTTTCTTCGATGGTAGACTTATAATTATGGATTCAATTTCTTGCTGTTGGTTTGTTCAGGTTTTGCATTTCTTCATGACTCAGTCTTGGTAAGGTTACATGTCTAGGAATTTGTCCATTTCTTCTAAGTTATCACATTCGTTGGCATATTCTTGTTCATAATAATCTCTAATGATCTTCTGTGGTGTCAGTTACGATGTCTCCCTTTTCATCTCTGCTTTCTTGGATTCTTCTCTCTACTTTTCTTCATTTGTGGAGCTTGTCCATTTTGTTTATCTTTTCAAACAAGCACCATTTCATTGTTCTTTTGTAATATTTTTAGTCTCTATTTCATTTATTTCTGCTCTTTATTATCTCTTTTCTTCTATTAATTTTGAGTTTGGATTGTTCTTGTTTTTCTAGCTCCTTGAGATTCAGGATTAGGAGTTTATTTTAATCTCCTTTTTTCCATGGAGGCATTGATTGTTAGAAACTTCCCTCTTATTTTTGCTTTTGCAGTATTGCATAGTGTTGGGTATGTTGGGTCTCCTTTTTAATTTATTTCAAGAAATTTTTAAACTTCCTTCTGGATTCTTTTTTCCTTGATCCACTCATTGTTCAAAAATAAGTTGTTTAATTTCCATAGACTTGTGTAGTTTTCAAAGTGTCTCTTGTTACTGATTCCTAGTGTTATTGTATTGTGGTCAGAAAAGACACTTGATATGATTTCAACTTCTTAAGATTCATTGAGACGTGTTTTGTGGTCTAGAATATGGTCTACCCTTGAGAATGTTCCATGTGCTGATGACAAAATGTGTCTTTCACATCTGTTGGACAAAATGTTGTGTAGACATCAGTTTGTTCCATTTTGTTTAGGATTCAATTTAACTCTGCTGTTGCTTTGTTGATTATCAGTTCAGATGACCTGTCTGTTGCAGAAATCAGGGCATTAAAATCCTAAATTATCATTATACTGGAGTTTATGTCTGTTGATACTCACCAAATGTATTAGGTGCATATATGTGTAGAATTGCTATTTCCTCTTACAAAATTAATCCTTTAGCATTATATTAAATGACTTTATCTTTTTACTGCTTTTGATTTTATTTGATGTGTGTATGGCTACTCCTTCTTTCTTTTGGATTCCATTTGCATGGAATATTACATTCCATCTCTTTGCATTCAGTCTATGTGTGTCCTTGGGAGCACAGTGAGTTTCTTGTAATCAACATATAGTTGGATCTTTATAATCCATTCAGAATCTCTAGATCTTTAAACTGGATAGTTTTATCCATTTACATTTAAGGTCATATTGGTAGGGAAAGTCTCACTATAGCCATTATATAACTTGTTTTCTAGTTTTGTTGTGCTTTCTTTCTTCCTCCCTCTCCTTTGTGGTTAAGTGATTTACTCCAGTAGTGGGTTTTGATTCTTTGTTAATTATTTCTGATTTTCCTATTATAGATTTTGGTTTTGTGGTTATTATGAAGTGTGCAAAAAAGAAAAAACCTTTTGACTCTAACAATCTATCTTGAAATAATAGCAAGTTAACGTAACTATAAAGATAGGAATAGAAACAAAGAAAAAGGGAAAATATATGGTATGGTGTGGATAAGCACACCCCAAAGGCCCATGTATTAAAAGTTGGGTTCCTAGCCATTGGCACTACTGGGAGTTGGTGGAACTTTCAAAAGGTTGGGGCCTAGCTGGAAGTCTTCTGGTCATGTGGGGATGGGGGTCCTTGTAGGGGAGACTGGGACCCTGACCCCTGCTTTCCCTCTCTGCTTCACAGCTGCCCTGAACAGAGCAGCTTCCTCAGCCACAGGCTCCTGACATGATGTGCTTCCTCACCACAGACCCAAAACCAGTAGGACTAACCCCATAAGCTGACACCTCCAAAACTCTGAGTCAGAATAAACTTCTCCCCCTTTTAAGATGAGTACCTTAGGTACTTCTTATAGCAATGTAAAGTTAACTAACACAATACACAAGAAAACTCTGTACCGGCATCCATTTCTCCCCATATTCTGAGTTTTGGATGATGTTCCATTTGACATCTTGAAGTGGTACTGGACCGCTCCCAGCAACAGGCCTGGAGACCCTGTACTAGCCTTCATGCTCTGCTCCCCAGTGGGTGGGGTCCTGCCTCCTGCTCTGCTGCTCAAGGTTGGAGGAGGAGGAGTGGAGACAGTCAGCCACCTAGCTGAACACCCTTCCCAGTTCCAATAGCACAGTCCCCACACACTGGCTTGGGGGTATGGGGTATGGGGCTTTGCCCAGCACTGGGTTTTACCATGGTGGCCTGGTACTGAGTGTCAAGTCTCAAGCCTGACTTCTCTTCCCTCCCCAAAGTGGGATGTGTCTCTCTACACTAGACTATTTGGAGCTGGAAGCGGGGACATAGCAACTCTTTCCTTCCTGCCTTCTTCAATACTTCTTATTTTGCTGTACCAAATGCAGGCTCTGGACTCTTACCTGGGTTCTCTCCTCCTTGTGGAGCTAGTTTGGTGCATGAATATCTGCTCTGCTTGGCGAGTCTGTCACTAGAGATCACTGGAGGATCTGACTCAGATGCCACCTCTCAGTTTTAACCGGTAGATTTTCCTCCTTATTAAAGGTCACATTTTCCTGCTTCTTTGTGTGCCTAGTAGCCTTGGCTTGAATGCCAATTGTGAACTTTACCTTGTTGGGTACCAAAGGGTCCTATATTCCTGTCAATCCTCCTGAACTCTGTTGTGAGCTGCAGTATGTCACCTAGAAACAATTTCTTCTTCGCATCTTGCTTTGATGCTTTCTTAGGAGTGCCCAGCATACCACTCAGTTGAGGCTAATTATTCCCCATCACCGAGGAAAGACTCTCCAGAGTGGTCTCCCCATGGCTCCATAACTTACACCAAGTTTTCAGAATGATGAGAATGAACACTAGTGATGAGTCTGAGCTCTAAGCCTTTTTCTTCTGTTTCTTTCCAATAACTCTTGACCCAGGAGCAGAACAGGGTCGTGGACTAATTGAGATTTTTGGGGGGAGGGAGGTACCCGAGATTGAACTCAGAGGCACTTGACCACTGAGCCACATCCCCAGCCCTATTTTGTGTTTTATGTAGAGACAGGGTCTCACTGAGTTGCTTAGCGCCTCGCCGTTGCTGAGGCTGGCTTTGAACTTGCGATCCTCCTGTCTCAGCCTCCCAAAGTGCTGAGATCACAGGTGTCTTTTCCTCAGAGCCAAATGGAGGTTACAAACGCGTGGGTGACTGTCCAACAGAGGAGCTGTCCTTTTCAAATTGAAATAGTACATTCAAAGTAGTTCATGAAAATGTCTGTTTGGAGTTATTCTGGGCCTTAGTTTTGGGGGTGTGTATGTTTTAGATAGAAACGAAAGGACAATTATAGGTCATTGTCCAGTTCCAGCGCCCCAAAGCTCTCTGTCTCCCTGAGAAATAGCAACTAAACCCTCTGTCAACCTTTAGAACTGACTACACCGAAATTAAGCTCTCTCTCCATCAGTCTGCCTGGGCTTCCATAAATAAAATACTGCAGGCTGGGCACTTAAGCAATAGAAATTCATCTTCTCACGATTTGGGGAGCTGGAAGTCCACCATGAAGGCACTGTCAGCCTCGGTTTCTGCTGAAGCCTTTCTTCCTGGCTGACTTTCTGGCCATGTCCCTGCGTATCCCTTAATCTGTGTGCCTGTGGAGGGAGAGAGCTCTCTGGTGGCTGTCCCTCTTCTTATGAAGTGCTACTGGATTAGGGCCCCACCTTGCGATCATCTTACACCTTCACTGCCTCCTAAAGGCCCTATCACCAAAATAGTCACGTGGGGCCTGGGGCGGCAACATAAATGGGGCAGGGGCACAATTCAGCCCATAGAAGTCCCCACACATGCACCTTAGCAGAATTGCCAGCCCCTTTGCCTGGCAGACACGTTTTCCCCGGCTGGCTTTGTTTCCAGTATGTCCAGCTGACAGGGGACTGTCTGGGTTCTTGGGTGCAGAGCTGCCTGCCCAGGTCCCTCCTTTGGAATCCCCAGAGAGGTAGTCCTGGCAAAGCAATCGCACCTGCTGGTGCCCCAGATTCCAATCAAGACACCCCGTCATAGCAAAAAAGAACCCACCATCACCAGGAGTTTGGCCAGGCACTCAGGGCAAGCTCGCTGACACCTAAACCTCTCCCTCCCCCCGCTGGTCGCCTGCTCCCCTTCCTCCTCTTTAGCTGCACCTCTGTCCCCAGCCAGCCTGGCCTCCCTGCTCTTGGCCCCATGGAGGCCTCTAACACAGGGAGTACGGGGGCGCTGCAGCCCACAGTGATTCCAAACACCTCGCACTCAGCTTCACCGGGGAGCTTTCAGGAACCTCAGCTCCTCCCAGGTGGGTCTGGTGGTGGGAGAGAGGCTTCAGCATTTTTGCAGATGGACTAGGTTTCTTCCATTATGAGTGGAGCAGCCTCAGGCAAGTTACTTAACCCAAAAGGGAGACAGCAGGGCAGCCAAACCCGACTCCTAAGATTGTGGTGAAGCCCGAGAGGAGTTAATACTTGAGAAGAGACTGCAACTGTGCCTGATGTGGACACATGGGGTCAGCTACGGTCATTACCAAGTGTGCCCCAAAGGAGACCAGCACCTTACAGAAGAAAACCTTCCACTAACTCGAGAATTCACACAGGAGAGTCAGTGTATGACTCCCCGAAGGGTGAAAAAACAAGCTGACGTTTATCAAGTACCTGCTTGGTGCAGAACATGTGCTATTTAATTTTTACAATAATCCCTCCACACTGATATTCTGATAGTCATTTTGCAGAAGAATGAACTAAATCTAAAAGAGATTCATTCAGGTTAATGATGAAGTTGGGGTTTATAACTGGGTCTTTCTCATTCCAAAACTCAGATCCTTTGTTATGGAAAAAAAAAAAGTTTGGCCCAGGCCCAGTGGTACAAGCCTGTAATCCCAGAGGCTTGGGAGGCTGAGGCAGGAGGATCGTGAGATCAAAGCCAGCCTCAGCAACTTAGCAAGTCCCTAAGCAACTTAGTGAGACCCTGTCTGTAAATAAAATATAAAAAAGGGCTGGAGATGTGTCTCTGTGGTTAAGTACCCCGAGTTCAATCCTCACAAAAGAAAAAGATTTGGTATACAAAAAAAAAATGTGTATGTGTGTCAGGGGACACTTCTTGTAGTATCAATGTCATTCACTAATAAAACTGCCCTGAGTTTGCTTCCACTGTGCAGGCAGGGGCTGGAGCTCGTCCGACATCAGACCAGCACTTTCCTTTTCCCTGGATAGAATAGATGCTAACTAGTATCTGATAACGTAATATTTAGATAAATGCAGCATCACTGTGAACTTATCATTTAGTGTAACTCAGCAGGAAAGCCTCTGCTCTGCATTTTGTATTCAAAACCAGACTCCACATTTGCTAGCTGTGGGACCCTGAACCAATTACTTAATTTCTCTGTGCCTTGGTTTTCTCACCTGTCAAATGGAGATCACAATAGTAACTCTCTCTGGAGTTACAAGGGTTACGTGAGCTAACTTCAAGTCTAGCCCTAGGGCAGAGCCTGATGTAGTAAGTGCTCACTAAATGACCATCTTGCCATTGGGAACTGAATCAGCATTCTGATTGCTAAAATCCCCAGTGGCTGTTCCAAATTGCATGAAAAGAGCTTGAAGCTAAAGACTAGGAGTAGATTTTAATCATTTCGTTTTAATATTAACAATATGAACCCACATTCACCCTCTATCTTCCAGATAAACATTCCATATTCCTTCTCCAGTTGGTGTCCCCTCCTGGGGAGGGGTCCCAGATCCTGCTCAAAGAAGTAAGAATTAGAACAAAGAATTTAGCCTTCCTTGTGGTCACAGAGGGTGGGTTAGAGGATTGCTGGCACAGACCTTTGGTTGAGGTTCAGCCCACAGGCCAGGCAAGGTCCTCACCAAGTTGTCCTCCATCCTCAAGGTCCCTCCACGAACGCATGACTCTTAACAGTCTCTCCTAGGCTGAGCTTGTGTGGGGCTCCCCTGTACCTTTTTTTCAACAAGGCCTCAACCTCTGGGCCTCCATGCTCATCTTTGCACAGCTGGATTTTTATTTTATTTTAATTTACTTGTTTATACTAGGAATGGAACCCAGGGGCACTCAACCACTGAGCCACATCCCCAGCCTTTTTTTATATTTTATTTAGAGACAGGGTCTCGCTGAGTTGCTTAGGGCCTCACTAAGTTGCTGAGGCTGGCTTTGAACTTGGGATCCTCCTGTCTCAGCCTCCTGAGTCGCTGGGATTATAGGTGTGCCCCACCGCGCTGGACCAGCGTGCACAGCTGTATTTTGACCATAATCCCCCTCCCTTGATCTCTCCTATCTTTCTCCTTCCCCAGGGGATATGTGATCACCAAGGCCTGCCTTCAGCAAGAATCCTGTTAGATCAGTTGAGCCAGAATCCTCCTTACTCCTGAGGCCTCCAATCAGTCATTTTCCATCCAGTGAACACCCCCCCATACCCTGTTTTGTGGCTGTGAACCCCGACTTGTGCATTGTATTTCAAATCGAGCCCCGTTCTATACTGATGTCTGTGATAGTGTAGACCTTGTAATACTTCCTGGAACACCTGTTGTTAAAGCTTTAACTACTGTCCAGCTCTGGTTCTTTCTTAACACACACACACACACACACACACACACACAGAGCACACATTGTCTCTCCAGCAGCTCCTCAAAGCTGAACAAGAAACTCTCCTAGTTAGGAACATGGAAACAACCCCCAGCCCCAATTGCTAACATTTACAACTTCATCACACTAGTGATAAATAGCACCCACCGCAGTCTGTCAGGGCCATGCTGGACTTGGGGGCTTCGGCCACCAGCCTCTGGACCTGGGCCAGGGTGCTGAAGGCTTCCTCCATCTCCCTCCAAATGAGAAACACGTCTTCTCTGACTCCAGCCCCTGGAAAGGGAAACACAGCATGAGCGGCCACCTGAGACAGGCCTGGGCACTCTCCTGTGGTCCCAACAGGCCTGGCATGGTCCAACTAAGTTTCTAGAACATTCCTGAACATCCAGTTCCATGTTACCACTAATTTCTTTCTGAGAATCAGAACTGTCACCTCCAAAAGGCACAGATGCAGATTTTAAGATGCAAGAAATTCTTGTAAGCTAAGTATTTGTACCAGCCAAATATTTGAAGATAAATTATGGGAAGAATAAAAACAGTCCTCGGTACCCCACAAGCCAGGTGTGACGGTGTTCGCCTATAATCTCCAAAATGTGGGAGGCTGAGACAGAAGGATTGCAAGTTTGAGGCCAATCTCAGCAACTTAGTGAGGCCCTAAGCAACTTGGTGAGACCCTGTCTCAAAACAAAAAGGACTGGGGATGTGGCTCAGTGGTAAAGCACCCCTGGGTTCCATCCCCAGTACCAAAACAAAACAAAAAATAATAAGCACCTCATCAAAGCCAAGATCACCCTTGTGAGGGAGGAAAATTCGATAGGAATGATAGCAGTGTGGTCCCTGATTCTTTCCAGATGAAACTGAGATTTTCTGCTTCTTTGAAACCACCTTCGCTAGTTTTTACTGTACTCTAACACAATGGTGATCCTTTGGCCTCATGTTTTGGACTTCTGCTATCCTGCTAATGGGTTAGGTTTCACTACAACACTTTCTTTTAATGAGGTAGCTTAATCTAGAATTTGTATCTCTCAATGAATCAATCCCAGCTCAATGCACATGGGGTTGGGATGAGGTTCTGCCTTTCTTAAGGTCCAGACTAAATGATCAGTGGTCTCCAGAGGATGAGAGGACACAGGCTGAGGGGATATGAATGTGACAATAAAAGGGCAACATACTAGCCAGGTGTGGTGGCTCACACCTGCAATCCCAGCGACTTGGGAGGCTGAGGCAGGAGGACCACAAGTTCGAGGCCAGCCTCAGCAACTTAGTGAGTCCCTAAGCAATTTAGCAAGACCCTGTCTCAAAGTAAAAACTAAAAAGGGCTGGGGATGTGGCTCAGTGGTTAACACCTCTAGGTTCAACCTTTGGTATCAAAAAATTAAAATCAAAGTGCAATATAAGGGATCCGAACTGCATCAAAGTCAAGACTGCATCGAAGTCTGATGATGGGCTCAACTTCTGCAAGATGTTACTAAAGGGAAACAGGAACAGGGCACTTGGGTATCTCTATCGTCTCTTTCTCTTTTTTTGGTATTATTTCTTAAAATTGTATATGAATGTACAATGATCTCAAAATGAAAAGTTTAAAAAGACGTTTTTTAAAAATCCACGGTCTTTTCCTCTCACGCTGCGCCACAATCCCTGCTCATCCTTCGGTCCTCACAGTCTCCTGGGGATTCAGGTGGCCTCAGGATGCCAAGCGGCATGTCCATCTGAGAGTCCAGAGACGGAAGCGGCGCTGGAAGGGCCCCTGGCCACAGCCCTGATGGAGTCGGGCCTGGGAGCGCCTTTCCCCTCGGCCCAGCCAGAGCCTCATCACGTCAGGGACAGCGCCCCCCAGGGCCCAGTCTGGTTGCCAGGGATCCTGGGAGAAGCAGCTTCCCGGAGGGTGCACTGCAGCCCCGGGCAAACCAGGCTGCCTCCTAAGGACAGGGGTGGCCCTGGGCGGCCAGCCGCGCTCCCCGCCGCCTCTCCTGAGGATCCACTAGAGCGCAGCCGGTCCAAACAGAGCTGCCCCAGGCGCTGCCCGCTGTGGGAGGACAGGACGGAGTCCCACGGTCAGTCAAAACCTCCGCAAAGTGTCTCTTTTTTGACGTTTTTTTTATTATAAAGGCAGGGAATATAATTTGCTCTAATTCAGTCCCCAGAACCTCCCCTTCCTCTCCCTTCCTACCAACCCTTTCCCTTCCCCTTTACTGATCTGTCTGCCATTTATAGCTTTTTTTAAAATTTGTGTCCTGTGGATGTACAAGACGGTGAGATGCACTGTGGTGTGTTCATATATGTACACAGGAAACATCTGTCGGCTTCCCTATCCCCTCCCTCCTCCAATCGCTTCCTTCCCCTTTGTCTACTCCTCCTATCTGTCTTTAGTCCTTATTATCCTCCTGTTTGTTTTGCATTAGCATCCACATATCAGAGAAAGCATTCAACCCTTGACTTTTTGGGACTGCCTTATTTCACTTAATATCATAACCTCCAATTCCATCCATTTACCAGCAAATACCATAATTTCATTCTTCTTTATGGCTGAGTAATATTCCATTGTGTATATATACCACAGTTTCTTTATCCATTCATCTGTTGAAGGGCATCTAGGTTGGTTCCATAGTCTAGCTATTGTGAATTGAGCTGCTATAAACATTAATGTGGCTGCATCACTGTAGTATGCTGATTTTAAGTCCTTTGTATAAATCGAGGAGTGGGATAGCTGGGTCACATGGTGGTTCCATTCCATGTTTTCTGAGGAATCTCCATGCTGCTTCCCAGAGTGGTTGCACCAATTTGCAGTCCCACCAGCAATGGATGAGTGTGCCTTTGTTTCCCACTAACATCTTGATGCTAGTGTATTCTTGATAATATTCTAAATGGAGTGTGATGAAATCTCAGTGCAGTTTTAATTTGCATTTTGTATTCACTAGAGATGTTGAACATGTTTTCATGTTTGCTGACTGACCGTATTTCTTTGGTTGAGAAGTGTCTGTTTAGTTCCTGGTAAAGTTTCTTTCAAAGAAGGTATAAAGGAAGGACACTCGCTGGAGGCCTGACACATTGCTATTCCTGCCCCCACCAAGCTAAGCTCCTGTGCCTCTAGGCTAGGGCCTGCCCGAGACCCGTGTGAGCCGCAGAGGCAACCACGGTTGGCCCCCACCATGTGCAATGGCATCCTCGGCCCAGCCCCCAGCCAAGCACTACTTAAGGCATTGAGGGGTTAATGGGAGTCCCTGCTCTGGGATTTGCTTCTAATAAATAGTCTTGCAGATAAGAACTCAGCAGATGTATTTTCTGGTTTTAAAAACTCCATTCCAGGAAAATGTTTATTAAAGCAAAAACTAAGCCCTTCTATTCCACAGAAGAAACGTTGGCTCAGAGCCCACCGATGATGTCATCATAAAAGCCAAGAGCTGGGTCCAAACTCTCCAGGGATGAACACCTTCAGTGCCAGGGTACCTGTTCTGTGCCCGGGCTCGGGTCCTTCTAAACACTTTCTCATTTTCCCCTCACCACAGCTCTGCAGGCAAAATCTACGTGCCCCCATGTTATGGAGTAGAGGAAATAGTCCAAGGTCACAGCAAAAACAAAGGGCAGAGAAAGGAGTCAAACCCAGGTAGGATGACATCACCAGCCTGGCTGCCTTGCAAGGTTGCCCTGGAAACAGGACGGATGTCTAGAAAGGGGCCCTGCATAATTATCAAGAATACAAGCAACAGTGAGTGTTGGTGAGGATGTCGCGGGGGGAAAAGGTTCCCTCGTACACTGCTGGTGGGACTGCAAACTGGCGCAATCACTATGGAAAGCAGTGAGGAGATTCCTCAGAAAACATGGAATGGAACCACCATGTGACCCAGCTATGCCACTCCTCGATTTATACAAAGGACTTAAAATCAGCATACTACAGTGATACCGCCACGTGAACGTTTGTGGCAGCTCAATTCACAATAGCTAAGCTGTGGAACCAACCTAGGGTTCCCTTCACTAGGTGCCCTTCAGTGCCAGGGTACACTGAATAAATGGATAAAGATAAATGGATAAAGAAACTGGTATATATACTCAATGGAATATTACTCAGCCTTAAAGAAGAATGAAATTATGACATTTGCTAGGAAATGGATGGAACTGGAGAATATTATGCTAAGCAAAATAAGCCAATCCCAAAGAACCAAAGGCCAAATATTTTGTCTGATATGTAGATGCTAATTCACAATGGGGGGTGGGGATAGTGGTATTTTGGACTAAACAGGAGAGAAGGGAGGGGAGTGGATATGGGGGTAGGAAGGCTAGTAGAAGGAATTGGCCATTATTACCCTATGTGCACATATGATTACATGATCTGTGTGACTCTACATCATGTACAACCAGATGGATGAGAAGTTATACTCCATTTCTGTATGATGTGTCAAAAATGCATTCTACTGTCATGTATAACGAATTAGAACAAAGAAAAGATTTTTAAAAAACGAATTCAAGATTTAAAAGTAGTAGTTGAGGCCCCGCTGACCAAGCCTGTCTTCATAATAGCTCGCGGATGCCCGAGAGCTTAGAACCATGGAGAGCAAGACCACACTATTGGGTCTAGGGGGCACCCTAGGAGATTTGACCACCAGAGCCCAAGGACTGACCCCAAGCCACCAAGACAGACTGTGGCACACCAGAGTGGATGTTTCTGACTTTCAAAATGTAGCCAATAAGGACAGGGCAGAAGCAAAGAGGCTCAGGCCCTCCTGAAGTTGGTTGGATGGAGAGAGAGGGTATTAATAGCTCTGTTCATAAAGACACAAGTGGTGAGTCCCGACAGAGATGGACGGCCAGCTCAGCTCTGCAGATGGCCACAGCCCAAGAAGTGAAATGGGATGCGTGTTGAGCTCCTTGTCTCAACTCCCAAAATATCACTTAGGGCTGCCAAATGCAAGCCCCAAGCCCTCGGGGCTTCTGTGCACTGTGAAACCAGGAGTGAGGTCCAGCTGCCACCTCAGCATGGAGGTATCATGGAGCAGCAGGAGTCTCTCCTTTAAAGTTTCCAATGAGACAAGGCTGTCTTCTAGATTCATGGACAACATCTTTTAAGAGTATGCCACAGGCCAGCATCAAGCATGTCTCAGGAGCAGGGGACCAGCTCCCTGTGCAGGCAGGAGCCAGGATGTCATTTCCCAGGTTTGGTGACTGCAATTGACTGCTGAACTCACTGGTGATCAAAAAGCCAAGCAAACCAAAACTGTTCGTTTCATTAGCTTGGCTTGAAAGCCAGACCAAACAAAGCCATTGTGAGAAATCCCAGAGGGGTTTTCAAAGCAGACCGTAGAAAGTGTGGGTTGGACTGGAAGGTGCCCCATGGGCAGGGAGGAAGGGGTGCCATTTTTGTCAGGGGTCTGCTAAGAGACTTCTCAGGCGCTGCAGCTGAGGGAGAGGAACCCACCGGAAATTGAAGAGGATGGGGGTGAGACACAGGAAGTCTGCATCAGAGGGCGCTGTGAGCTGGCTGTTCTCCAGGCTCAGCCAGAGAGGTCGAGAAATGACAGGAAGCGCTCTGTGTCTTGACCAGAGAGGTGCCTCACGTGACAGCAGAGACATCCAAGCGCCTGCAGCCTGCAACCCAAAGAGCCCCCATGGCCCCACCTTGGACCTCCCCAGATGCCAGGGGGTGACAGTCAAAGGCTCACATAGTGCTGACATCGCTGGGGAACCGTGTCACATGAAGCTGCTCTTTGGCGTCTGATGGTGACTCGCCCAGCTGGCTAATTTGACAAGTGAAATGAGGCCCAGGACAGGTAAGTTTGGATGTGGCAAAGGGGACAGTTCACACAGTCCCCTGCTCCCAAACACAGCCTGTTTCCCATTCACATCTCACCTATAGGATCAAAAAGCCAGCTGTCACCATCCATAGATGAACAGGTTCATTTAGCAAAGACGGGTTGAGCACCTTCTACCTGTCGGGTGGGCACTGTGGGTGCTGGAGGGACAGAGGGAACTGGTGAGCTGGCCCTGAGTCCAGGGGCCAAGGTCCCTCATGGTGTCCCCCTCCCAACACTCTGCCCTCAGAAACCTGCCCACAGCCACCTTCTCCCAGCCTTCCAGGGCTCCTGTCCTCCCGCTCAGGGGTCTCAGCCCTCCACCTCTTATCCCAGCCTTCACTCCAGGCACAGTCCTGATGGTGCCACCATCGAGCTTTGCCTAGAGGCCCCAAGAGGCTGCAATCAGCCTCCTGCTCCTGGAAGGCCAAGCCACAACCCTGTGGTCCATCTGCTTCCAGGACACCCCCAGGCCTCACCATTAATTAGGCTGTTGGTACATGAAATTCCTGGCTGATCCTTACTCCAGCCTCAATTGCAAAGAGCACAAAGAAGCATGAACCAGTGATGGTGACATTACTATATGCAGGACCTTGACTCCAGTCTCATTTAAGCCGATCCCCCCAAAAACATGACAAGCAGCTGCTCAGCTGCAGCCCCAGCTTCTCCTTCTGCAGTAGCCTGAGCCCTTCGGGTGCTGTCTGTGCTTTGTCTTCTGGATTGCAAATGTTTCAAGCACAGCGACAAGGTCTTTACCTTTGCATCCTCCACAGGACGCAGTGTCTTACGTCAGAAGTCCTGTCCTTCCTTGTTCCCATTTATCCTTATGACAAAGAAAGAGCTACTGAGCACCTACCACTTCTCCCCTCGTGGCCGTGCCCTGCCTCGTGGGGGACAGCCCCATCACTGCAGGAGACCCTTCCCGTGGTATGTAACAGGTACAGGTTATTTGCCCCAGGGGCTCCAGACACTCATGGTGACATTCTCTTTAGGTCCCCATCCCGCAGTGAGGCAAGAATGCCCTCAAGTACCCATAGCATTACCATTCCAAGGTCAGGAGGGAGAAAGCCATTAGAGGGGCAGTGTGGCACTTGTCCCAGGGACAACGGAGCCCTGGGAGAAAGACATCCAAAAACAAAGCCACATAGGGAAAGAGTTCACTCAGACATGGCTTGGTGGGACTGCAGATTGCTGCAGCTACTCTGGAAAGCAGTATGGAGAGTCCTCGGAAAACCTGGAATGGAACCACCATTTGACCCAGCTATCCTACTCCTCAGTGTATAGCCAAAGGACATAAAATCAGCATACTATAGTGACATGGCCACATCAATGTTTATAGCAGATTGATTCACAAGAACTAAGCTACGGAACCAGCCTAGGTGCCCTTCAGCAGATGAATGGATAAAGAAAACGTGGCGAGCCAGGCGCAGTGGCTCAAGCCTGTAATCCCAGCACTCAGGGAGGCTGAGACAGGAGAATCGCGAGTTCAAAGCCAGCCTCAGCAACGGTGAGGCGCTAAGCAACTCAGTGAGACCCTGTCTCTACATAAAACACAAAATAGGGCTGGGGATGTGGCTCAGTGGTCGAGTGCCCCTGAGTTCAATCCCTGGTACCAAAAAGAAAGAAAGAAAGAAAGAAAGAAAGAAAGAAAGAAAACGTGGCATATATACACATGGAATATTACTGAACTATAAAGAAGAATGAAATTATGGTATTTGCCAGTAAATGGATGGAACTGGAGACTACCGCACTAAGTGAAATAAGCCAATCTCCGCCCCCCAAAAACCAAAGGCCAAATGTTCTCTCTGATATGCAGATGCTCACATACTATAAGGGTGGTGGGGAGTTTGTTGGATTAGACAAAGGGGAAGGAAGGGGAGGGAGGGGAAAGGCATGGAAATAGGAAAGACAGCAAAATGAACTGGACATCACTTTGCTGTATATGAAGACGCGACCAGTGAAACTCTGCATCAAGTACAACCACAAGAATGGGAAGTGACACTCCAGGTATGTGTGATATGTCAAAACACACTCTACTGTCATGTATAAGTAAAAAGAACAAATAAACAGAAAAAATAACAACAGAAAACAAAACACCCTTGGCAACTCTTGAACCCCGGATCGTCCCCAGGTCCCACTGTAGGCTGGATTTTGTGGGCCACTGTTTGTGGCCCTTTGCCCCTCCCCCAGGACTCCTAGGTGAGGGCGTCTGACTGGTGAATTTGCAGTCCACCTGAATCTAAACTACTACACAGCCGTGAGGATCTGAAAAACCTGAATGTAACCATGAAAAGGCAGTAATTTTTTTTTTTTTCAGGAAAAAAGTAGCACATGCTTCTGTTTTCAAAAAGCCATACATTTTTAAAACGTAATAACTTGCAAGCTGTTAAACATTCCCAGAGACCTAGAATGACAATGTAGATTTGACATTACCTCCATTAACAGGTGGAAGATGGTGAATTCTGTAGCTTTTGTTGAAATGAAAAAAAAAATCCCCAGTTACTTGTGTTAGACTGTATGTTAAGATGTCTTGTTGGGGGCTGGGATTGTAGCTCAACGGTAGAGCGCTTGCCTTGCATGCGCGAGGCCTTGGGTTCGATCCTCAGCACCACGTACAAAAGCAATAAAATAAAGACATTGTGTCCATCTACAACTAAAAAAATATTTTAAAAAAAAGATGTCTTGTTGGTGAGAAGCCATTGAATACCTGCTGCCTTGATCCAGCCCACAAACCCAACCATCTCGCTCTATGAAAATGAACCATTAATTAATATAAAGCAAATACAGAGTCATCTAGAAGCAATTTGAAATACAAAGGATAAGCCACTTGAGCTATAACCTAGTCTGTGAATGTGGTACCATCTACTGGGTCCTCCCTTTCTAAGTGAAACACTATAAAATGCAAAAGTAATGCAATGTAAGTCACTTTGTAGACCCAAAAGTAACCATCCCTATTCTCAGTAAGCTTCCACTCAGTAAGAGGCCCAAGCCAAGCCCTCTGGAGCTGCGGGGCAGGCAGCTGATAAAGACCCAGGCCAAGGAACAGAGAAACGATGTCTAAAGAATAAATGCAGGACAGGCTGGGCTGTGGCTCAGTGGTAGAGCGCTTGTCTCGCACATGTGAGGCACTGGGTTCAATCCTCAGCACCACATAAAAATAAATAATAAAGATATTGTGTCCATCTTTAAAAAAAAAATCTTAAAAAAAAAAAAAAAGAAGAAGAAATGCAAGAGCCGGACGCAGTGGCGCATGCCTGTAATCCTAGCAGCGCGGGAGGCTGAGGCAGGAGGATCGCGAGTTCAAAGCCAGCCTCAGCAACAGTGAGGCGCTAAGCAACTCAGCGAGATCGTCTCTAAATTAAATGCGAAACAGGGCTAAGGATGTGGCTCAGTGATTGACTGCCCTTGAGTTCAATCCCTGGTATTAGAAAAGAAAAGCAAAAAAAAAGAACAAGGTATTCCTCAATTTCTCATCAGCACTGGACAGAGAGAGAGGCCTGGACTGTTGTCCCAGAGAAGCAGCACAGCATTGACCTCTGCTCAGCCTTGGTCCTCAACATCAGCGTCTTGGTGAGGATGTGTCATGAGCTGGGCGATGGGGGACTGGTCTGCCAGGTCACTTAGGAATGAGCAAGTTCTGGATTATTTTCACCACGCTTGCAGGAGACTGACTCAGAAACCAGGAAGCTAACCATTGTATCAGACCTCTTCCCAGGAGGACCGTCCACCTAGAGAAGCATCAACCACTCACTTATTCTAACAAAACTCCACCAATGCTTATTCCAGTACCAGAAATACAGAGTAAGCAGGAGATGATCCCAGTTCTTTGGCAGATCTCACTCCAGGGTGGTCTTCACCAGAGGGTGGTACTCAGAACCGATGTTGGAATCCCCCGAAACGCTTGTCAATGCAGAGTCCTGGACCCCCACCCCAGACTGATACTCAGGCTGGGGCTCCAGGAAACAGGATGACAAAAGCATCCCAGTGATTTTTTGCCACAAAAGTTCACAAAGTTTTAGTCTAATAGGTGGACAGGCCTGTGAACAAATTATTACTATCCAAAATATTCCTTGAGAAACAAAAAGAAGTTGGGTGATTGCCAGGAACAATATTCTCAAACACTGATGTCCCTATTTCTGCCCTGTAGGAATGATTGCCAAAGAAGTCAGCTCTCTGTCTCTCCTGCAGAGTGTTGGGGACGCCCTGACATTACAGATGCTAGACACCCCCTGCAGGCCACCACCCACGCTTCCCAACGTTCTGCTGTTTTTAAGTGTTGGCCAGGCACCGTGGCACACACCTATAAGCCCAGTGGTTTGGGAGCCTGAGGCAGGAGGATCAAGAGTTCAGAGTCAGCCTCAGCAACTTAGCAAAGCCCTAAAAACTTAGTAATGAGACCCTGCCTCAAAATAAAAATTAAAAATAAAAAAGGGCTGGGGATGTGGCGTGGTGTCTAACGGTCCCTGGGTTCAATCCTTGGTACTACAAAAAAAAAAAAAAAAAGAGTGTTACTTATTTGAGATGTATTTTATAATGGTTGCAGCCTGCTGACATATGAAGACAGGAGATAAAAGGGAAACCAAAATGTAGCATGAACCTGCTTTGTACCAACAACCACTGGGCATTTTAGACACATTACTTCTTCTGCTCACAACAAAGGTGTGAGTCATCCCATTTCACAGAAGAGTCCGCTGAGGTTCCGAAAAATTAAGGAACTTGCCAAAGGCTGCACATCTGTAAGGTCAGGATTCAAACTCAGGTCTGTGGGTCCCCAAAGTCCCCTGTCTTGTTTCCACTGAATGCACATTCACCTCTACTAAGGCTTGTGGTTTGTCCCCTGGGGTTCCTGAGTTGGAAGCTTGGTCCTCAATGCAGCTGTGTGAGAGGTCCTGGGACCTTTAAGAGGAGGAGCCTAGTGGGAGGTCACTGAGGGCGCCCTGGGAAGAGATCAAGATAGTTCTTGTGGGCCCCCAGTTAGTTCTCATATGAGTGTTGTTATAGAAGAGCAGGAATGGCCCCTCTCCAGTCTCTCCAGCTTCCTGTCTCTCTGGCTTCCTGTCTCTCCCTGTGATCTCTCCTTCTCACATGCACACCGGCTCTGATGCCATCTGCCATAATGTGACACAATCAAGGGGGCCCCAGCCAGAGCCATGACTATGCTATTTGGACTTTCAACCTCCACAACTGTGAGCTAAATAAACCTTTCTGTTTAATAAAGTATCCAGCATCTGGTATTTCATCACACCAATGGAAAACTAAGATGTTCTCTTATTAAACCATGACTTTCTTAAGGACAAACTATGTTTATACATTTTTGTAACCACTCTCCCTGATACTTTGGTCAATGCTTTCAAATAGCTGTTCTAGAACATAGGCTCCTTAAGGGACCTCCTTTGTTTATCATCATATCCCCGGAGCCCAGCAATGTCCTTGAATTTTTTTAATTCATTTATTTATTTTGCCCTTGACTTTTAAATAACAAAGGTGAGTGGACTCTCTCACCCTGAAATCATAGCAAGTTTATTCAAATGTAATCCAAGCAGTCTGCACTGTAGCCAGGAGCCTAGACTTAAGCAAGGAATCAGGACATGAGCCCAAGATGGTGCAGAAATACAGGGATCCTGCCCTTAGGTGCTTACTCTCTGGTTGGGAAACTGGCCTTCGCAGACATCAGATGAAGGGGTAAAGTAAGGGAAGAGGAGAGGGAGGGACAACTAGGCTATTCTTGGGTTAAATGGGACCTTGGAGTAACAGGGGAAGGAGCAATTAAAAATCACAAAGGAGAGACAAAGGTGAGACTCAGAGTCCTGGGTCCCCTGGTTGGGAACCTCGTCTTTAATTCCTTTTGCATCTCCTCTTCCTCACCCCTCGTGGGAATCTAAAGGCCCCAGAAGGTGTTTAATAAATGTGTGTTAACTAACCCTGAGAAATGCAAGGCACCCTGCTTTCAGAGGAGCAGGACTGCAAGTGACTCCAGTCTCTCCACCCCCTAAACTCAAGGTGGCAGCAATTTTAGAAGTGCTGCTTCTCTGGCTCCATCCATTGAAGAAACTGAATTCTAGGGAGCAGGAAGGAGTCGTCTGAGAGCCTCCTGCTGTCAGTACAAACAGCTATAAACAGGCACCAGCCAATGCTTCTAAATTAAATTGGAGATTAGAAATGAAGAAGCCAAGCCAAGCCAGAGCGATGGGCCACTAGACTCCAGATATCTAATTAAAGATCATGAGATTCTGCCAAGAACAGGACTCAGTTATTTTTTTATCTCTAAACATAGCAACCTGACATATGCCCAAGTAAATAAAATTTCGTTTTAAAATCTTTAGTCTTAGTTCAAGCGTCTTTTCCTCACCAACACAAGAAAGGGTAGTTTCCAAAGGGAGAACCAACCAAATTTTTATATTTTATAGCTACAACATTTTTGGACTTAATGCCGGTAGAGCTGAGCAGCTTTACTAATGTCGTTTTGCCAAGAGTACTGGACACAAAAAGTACACTCTTTTTCATTTATTAATTGCAAAGTCTTTTTCCCTTGTCCCATAAGCAAATTCTGGTGATGAGCACAGAGAATCCTATTTGTTGTGTTGGTTCTGATCAATAAACAGGGACTGGTAATTAAAGGTGCTTAGCTTAGAAAGTGCGGTGCCAAGAGGGGCTGAATCCCAGAGCAGGCTCAGGGGGAAGAGCGATGATGGATTGATTAGTGATGGCTGCCAGGGTGGGGGTGAGATGGTGGATTGATTAGTAATGCCTGCCAGGGGTGGGGATGAGGCTGGAAGTGGAAGGGCTGCCATAGTGCCCACCCTGGTCTACTGGAACCACAAGAGTGTTCCAAGCTATTGGTACCTTGGGTGGTATCTATGAAACCATGTGAGTTGAAATTATGCCCCAACTGTTTGCAATTTACCTCCTCCTCCCCCACCACAAGGGTAAGGTATGATGCTCTGGCTTGACATATGCCCAGCCCTTTTTATTTTTTTATTTTGAGACAGGATCTCACTAAGTTGTTTAGTGTCTTGTTAAGTTGCTGAGGCTGGCCTCGAACTTGTGACCCTCCTGTCTCAGCCTCCTGAGCCACTGGGATTACAGGTGTTCACCACCACTTGGCTCCTTAGATTTTCAAGTACAAAGAGCCTGACATGGGAGCCACCCCACACCACAAGTCCATCACTACCCCACACAAGTCTTCTGTCAGCTTCATTGATTCATTAAGTCAGAGGAGCCACATTAATGCCCAAATCATTTCCTTTCATTTGATGACAGACCCCCAGTGAAAATTTTTAGCCTAATATCATTTTATACATCTGTACTATTTCATTCTAATTACATTTTTTGAGGTTAAAACAGGAAGACAGAACCAAAATAAAAGATGAAGCCTGCTCCAGAATGGCACTTATCAAGAAAACAAGTAACAATAAATGTTGGAGAGGATGTGGGGGAAAAGATTCACTCCTATATTGCTGGTGGGATTGCAAATTGGTACAACCACTCTGGAAAGCACTATGGAGATTCCTCAGAAAACTTGGAGTGGAGCCACCTTTTCACCCAGTCATCCTATTCCTAGGTTTATACCCAAAAGACTTAAAATCAGCATACTACAGTGACACAACCACATCAATGTTGATAGCAACTCAATTCACAATAGCTAAACCATGGAACCAACCTAGGTGCCCGTCAACAGATGAATGGATAAAGAAAATGTGGTATATATACACAATGGAATATTACTCAGCCATAAAGAAGAATGAAATTACAGCATTTGCTGGTAAATGGATGGAACTGAAGACTATCATGTTAAGTGAAATAAGCCAATTTCAAAAAACTAAAGGCCAAATGTTTTCTCTGATATGAGGATACTAACCCAAAATAGGGGTTGAGTGGGTGGAGAAGAATGGAAGTTTAGTGGATCGGACAAATGGGAATGTAAGGAAGGGTGGGAGATGAGACATAGAATGGATCGGACAAAACTTCCTGTGTTCATATATGAATACACAACCAGTGAAACTCTACGTCATCTTCAACCACAAGAATGGAATCCTAATTAGAATAAGTTATACTCCACGTATGTATAATATGTCAAAATACACTCTACTGTCATGTATATCTAAAAAGAACAAATTTTTTTAAAAGATGAAGGGTTCTCCAAACCCAAGAGATCTGAAGCCTTTTTCCTTTCTGAGAAAGAGTCCCCAAACCACTAAACAGACTCCACTCTGGGCCCACAGGCTTCCCACAACCATACCAGCAGCTGCCCAGGGGATTAGGAATGCAGCCCTGGGACAGCATCAGCTACTAAAGGTCCTTCCAAAGCAGCAACAAGCCCAGCCGCATCCAGAACAATCCATCCCTACATGAAACTGAAAATTATCATGTCCAATTTATAAATATCCTCGTAGCATCCAAGCCCATTGCTGAGCTGAGTCTTACAACAGAGAAGTGGGTGAAAGCCATTTGGAAAGCTCCCCACAGTATAACCCTATTTACATTAAGCAGGACAATCGCTCCTGATTTCCATCAAAGGCCCCAGCGGCCAACCCTGAGTATCAGCCTTGACGTGTTTCCCATCAGGCCACAGGTTAGTGCTCTTATATTCACCTTCTGGTTTCAAATTCCAACTCCCATCCACCATTACGTAGGCAGATACACTGGTTAATGTCAAGACCATGGTCAACGCTACCTTACCCATTAGAATTATTTCAGTTTCAAGAACCAATATCTGTGATAAAAGGCCTGTTTGGGATTGCAGGAAGGAAAAAGGAAATGTCCGTGGGGGACCAAACGTCTTCATGGGTGTCGTATGCTTTAATTCTCCCAACCACTGCCATAGACCATATTGAGACAGAAATTTGGGAATATAGGAAAAGGAAGATATACTGAGTCTCAAAAGAGAAGCTCCATACATGCAGGAAATGCCTATAATGCTGTGAAATGTAACCGTGTACAACCCAGTCCATGTCCATAGCCCATGTCCTTTCCCTGTCCTTGCCCTCAAAAAGTAACATGGTGTGGGTAATATGCAAGCACACGAAAAACTGGCTCCACCCTGACCCCTCCTCTAATGCAGCCCCGAGCTGCTGTCCTTCTGTAAATATGAAAACCCCAGACCAATAGGTTGCCATCTCTCCCTCGGGAGATGGCTCGTCTTCTCCCTCTAATGTATATCTGCTTTCCCAAATAAAGTGTCTCTGTGTCTCTGCCTGGCACGTGCTGAAATTCGTTTCCATGTGTACACCAAGGACCCCACTTGTCCTGAGTTGAAGTCCCCCTCTCCGAGAACTCCTTTGGTGACATTATATTATTCTTATTTTTATAAAATGAGGAAGCAGCTCAGAAAGGGTGAGGTAACCTGCCTAAGTCCACATGATCAGAGAATGACAAAACTTGGATTGGAAGCCATGTCTGATTCCAAAGTTGATCCACTTTCTAACAAACACTGCCTTCCGGGCCAAAACCAGAACCCCATAAGGACAAAAGACTGGGAGAGTTTGTATGATTGATTGTTCACCCAATATTCACTTTCCTGCTTTCCTAACCCATCTTGGTATGAGTAGAGTAGCCCTCCCCACCCCCACTGATGCTGAACTTGGTCATGAGATTTGCTCTGGATGCAATGATAATGGATATAAATAACATGAGTCTTAAATGTGGCTCTGGGGCTGGCCTTGGCTTCTGTGCATACACTATTCACCATAGCAACAAGGTACCCGGAGAGCATGGGTTCAAAGAGGAAAGGTCCATTCTAAATTAATCACTCCACAGTTGACTTGTAGACTGTGATTTAAAAAAAAAAAAAAGTGGCTGGAATTTTTATGAATTTGATGAAAACCAATAAGTCCAATAAGCTCAAAAAACCCCAAGTACAAGATATCTGTCATTAGGGATGGAGGGAGGACTCCACGGAACATTTCGCTCCTGAAAAGAAGTCGTGGGAAGCTTCAGAAAGGAAAGACAGAAATGGAAAGGGGAAGCCAGAAGGACGTGGTCTCCCTCCAGATGGGAGGAGCTGTTTAAAATCCCACCTAATGGATCCCAACATGGTGGCGCTCACTTGTCATCCCAGAGGCTCAGGAGGCTGAGGCAGGAGGATCCCAAGTTCAAAGCCAGCCTCAGCAACAGCAAGATACTAAGCAACTCAGTGAGACCCTGTCTCTAAATAAAATACAAAATAGGGCTGGGGAAGTGGCTCAGTGGTTGAGTGACCCTGAGATCAATCCCCAGTGCCCTCCACAACAAAAAAAAATCCCACCTAATGGACAGTGGGCAAGGATGGTGGTAAAGGAAGAGAGGAGCTGGATTTTCTTCCAGACTAACGTGGGGAAACCAGACCAATGGCAGGCAGAGCATCCCCAAGGGAAATGGATAGAAGGGTGTTCCTCCTTCCCCAGAGTTCACAGAAAGCCAGGGAAAGGGTCTTTAGATAGCCCCAGGCCACAGAGTCAGAAATAAGACGCACCATCACAGCTGAGCACACCTGCACAAGTACACAGAAAGGCTCCTGTAGGGACTATGAGCTTGGCTCCCTTCCAAGACCAAATTGCTCCTTCTTCATGTTCTTTACAGCCAAAGATTGGCCATGAACTCCTAGGAGGTAATGTAGGAAAAACTTAAAATGCAATGCACCCCAAGCAACAAACACTGCGCGGGTCAAAACACTGAAAAAGGTTCCCATCACCCAAAAAGCACAATCCAAGACATACAAACACACAGGAAAAATTTAAATTTGGAGAGAATTCCTGTAAGGAATTAATACATCTACAGTAAACCAAAGTAAGCACAGATTAAATTAATGATTTGATATTATAAACCAAAGGAATCACTCTTTGTGAATGTATCTTTGCATTGTATTGTTTAATAAAATTTGGATGTAGGTAAAAAATTCAATAATAAAAGAATAAATGCTTTTTATATATGTTTGCTTTTGCAATGAAGCAAGACACAAGACAAAATTGCTCTCAGCTTAAAACTACTTTTTGTTTTCTCAAGGGAAGAGGTTGATGTAAAGAATCACCCCAAAATACAAGGCCTAAAAGTTGGTAAATATCCGTAGGGCTAGGAATGTGGCTCAATGGTAGAGAGCTTTCCTAGCATGCCTGAGGCCCTGGGTTTGATCCCCAGTACTGCAAAAAAAAAAAAAGAGAGAGAGAGAGAGAGAGAGATGTGCCTCCTAAAACTTGGTAAAAATCCATACATAATTAATTTGTTTGCAGATATTATTACAACTTATTTTTCAAACCTGTTTCAAGAAATGCAGATTTGTTCCAGGTGCACTGGCACACGCCTATAATTCCAGGGGTCTGGGAGGCTGAGGCAGGAGGATGTCAAGTTCAAAGCCAGCCTCAGCAAAAGCGAAGCGCTAGGCAACTCAGATAGACCCTGTCTCTAAATAAAATACAAAACAGGGCTGGGGAGGTGGCTCAGTGGTTGGGTGCCCCAAGTTCAATCCTCATTACCCTCGTGCCCAAAAAACGAAATGCAGATTTGTATACATATCTACTAAACCATAGTATCAAACACCAAAATTAGATGAAATCAGATTTTTGGCAATGCATTTGTCTAATTTAGCCACCCTCTATCAATTTAGCTTGGAGTAGTCCAAACCCCTTAAGAAACTTTAGAGAATAGTTTTAGCCTTTTAAATCTCCAATTGCTAATGGCACAAATGAAATGTCATTGTTCCAATGTTTTAAAGGTCTTACTAAGCCAGCTAGCCAAACTATGAAAAGCAAACTGCTGATACAGCCCAGGCTTCTGTCTGCTTTTTAAATTGCACCACTAAACATTCCCAGTTTATACTGGGGGGAGGAGAAGAACAATGAAAAAGTCTGGAAAAAAACCCAAGAAACATAAATATCAATGGATATTATGAGAAAAATAGTGCGTGTTGAATAAAACAGCACTAAACCTAAACACGTATGTTCTCCTCCTGGAAAGCTCAGGCCAGCAATATATAAAATGAAGGTTTATTTGGATAAACCATCTTTTCACATCTACATTAAAGACAGATGGTAAAATAAGTTAATGTCCAGAGGTCGTGGTTAGGACTAGGGATATACAGCTCAGTTGGTAGAGAGCTTGTACCGCGTGCACAAGGCCCTGGGTTCAATCCCAGCACCATTAAAAAAAAAAGGTCATGATTAGCCTTGGACTTGGAAAGGAAACAAAGTAGATGGTCCAGGATCAAACCCATTGCCCATCCCCAGCCACACACATCTGTGGGAAAAGCAAGGAGAGATGAATGGCAGGAAGACAGTTGCCATATACTTAGATTCAAGTCCACCCATATCCTCACGTCACATTGTACTTCCGAATAAATCTATACGGGCCCAAGAGATTTTAGCTTTTGTTTTAAACTCAGGCTATTAAGAACCAAAAGGAGCCAGGTGTGGTGGCGCACGCCTGTAATTCCAGCAATTGAGGAAGCTGAGGCAGAAGGACTCTGAGTTCAAGGCCAGCCTCAGCAACTTATTGAAGCCCTAAACAACTTGGTGAGACCCTGTCTCAAAATAAAAAAATAAAGATGGCTGGGGATGCGGCTCAGGGGTTAAGTGTCCCTGGGTCCAATCATTCCTGGTACCAAAAAAACAAACAAACAAACAAAAAAAACAGGAAAAAGAAAAAGAACCAAAAGAAAGAGAAATAGAATCACAAAGGAGCCACAGGACTTCAGAGATTGGAGTTACTTTGTGAGTTTCAAGGCAGCATATAAAAAATAGCCAAAATGAAAAAAAAACATAACTAGTAAAAAGTATCCATAAATATTACACCAAAGAGTTAATGTCTTTAATATATAAAGTTCAGGTGATGTGAAAATGAACACATGACCCCAGCAGATAAATGGGCAATAGGCAAGCAGGTACTTTACAGAAGTTAATAAATACAAGAGCGTCCATTACTACCCACTACTGATGGACATTAATGTCTTCATCAAAGAAATATTGATGGAGGGGCTGGGGGTGTGGCTCAGTGGTAGAGCGCCTGCCTTGAACGCGTGAGGCACTGGGTTCGATCCTCAGCACCACATACAAAATACATAAATAAATAAAATAAAGGTTTGGAAAAAATATTTTTAAAAAAAAAGAAATATTGATGGAAACAAGATACTAATTTAATGCTAATTTGGATCCCCTCAAATGGGTATTCTTTATATACTGTTGGTGTGAATGGTGTCGTCTTTAAACATTTTTTTCAAAATTAACACAAGCAGTTACCCTTTGATCCAGTATTTCCACAACTAGAAATCTATTTTTTCAAAAAAAAATTAAAACAGGAGGAAATACTTTGTACAAAAGATTAACATAACATTATTTATAACAAAATATAATATTATTTATAATAATGAAATAGTCCAATAGGAAATGATTGACAAAATTATGATATATAACTTTAAGGAAGGATTAGATATTTTAATGTCAACTACAGATGTTTTATAGTAAAATAGGAAGCTACTTGCCAGAATATTAAGTAGTAAATGTAATGTTCAGATTGTATAATATGATATATGTGTTTTAATTTTTTTTAAGTAGATAGCAGGAAGACTGATAAAAGATACCAAAATCAACAGCAAAAATTCTTGGGTGGCAAGGATTTTTTTTTTCCTCCTTCTTTTCTATACTTCCCAAACCATCTACACTATGCCTGGAAAGTGTTCTACTGTGTGTTCAGACTTCCAACTCTTCCCATATCAGCCCTGTAACCTCTGCAAATTCCTTCCAGGATCTTTGTCTCCAGAAAAAAGGAAAAACAACAAAAACTAAGGTAACACTATCCTCCACCTCCCATGGCTGTTGTGATTTTTAAATGAGATAATGCATGCAATACACCTAGCAACATTTACTTAGGTGCCAACTTAATGGTGGTAATTATAATGGGAGAAAATACACACACTGACGCAAAGCTTTAATTGTCTTGGAGGCAAAATGCTTTGAAAGAACAAGAACTAAACATTTAGAGGGTTAGTAGACTCCATCCTCCTTGCCTGTGACTAGCGGTGATAGAAAAACCCCTGTAAAGTAGGAGAGCGGAACAGAATGGTCAAAGTTCCTTTCTGATATCTCCACATCACGTTCTCTTTTAAAACATGAGAATTGCGTACCATGCTTTCAAAAGTTATTGTGGAATTTAAGAAGCTGAGAATAGATGGTTAAGTGTTCAAATGATATTTTTATCAGTTTTATAACAATAAGTGAGTAGCCACATAATAAAGACATATGAATATGCAACCAAAGGTGATACATGCTATCCCTGCATAGGCTAGATGGAGACCCCAGGGCTCACATTTGCTCTTAGAGCCTGCTCCTAAAGACATCTTGACCCATTTAGGATCTAGCCTTTACTTCCATATTTAAAAAAAAAAAAAAAAAGTCTATGGAAGGACCTGAGGATTCTGGGGCTACTGTTGCCTCTAAATAAAGCATGTCTACTATCCCAACTGTGCCTCTCATCTTCTCCCACTTGCTGGCATCCCAAATTTATTTTCCAGGGTCCGACAACAAAGTACAATACAAACTTTGTGTATAATTTTAAATTCTTAGTAGTCACATTTAAGAAAGTAAAATTAAATAAATGAACTTAATTTTATTAATAGACTCTATACACATGTACTCTCACGTCAACATATGATCTGTATTAAAAATTATTAATGGGACTAGTTACATTTTTACACTAAGCCTTTAAAATCCCATGTGTATTTTACACTCGAGGCACATTTCCATTTGGACTTGCTAACATGTCATGTGCTCTAAAGCTACATACGGCCAGTGACTTCTGACCTGTACTCAGCTCTACATGCCTCACTGACAAGTCTCCATCTTCCCTTCTCCAGTATCTGCTCCTAAAGAAGTATTTCCAAACATCAAAAACAAAGTAATTAATTATTTACAAAGCAGAAGCTTTGAAGAAGCAGGAGGGAAAGACACTTTTTCTCAGAATAAAAGGAGATCGCCCTTCGCCTGGAGAAGGATAGGAGGAAGTTCCCAGAAGAAGATAGTAACTGGCTCCAGGTCTTTGTTGCAGCATCTTGGAAAGAAGAGGAGCAGAGTCTGCAATAGCCTGACATCCAAAGCCCAGCATGAGAACAGTGGAGATCGCTCGTGCTGATGAGGCCATAAAACAGGGACCCTAGTGTTATTTGCCAGAACAGATATCTGATTCTAGACCCTCTCCCTGACATCTAGCCACCTCCTAGGATCTCTGAACAGTGGCTAAGGCCCAGGAAAGAGTCCTTGACAATGACTGGGGTTAATTTCCAAAGGATAGAAGGGGATTGGATTGTTCTTTTTATTATCGTATATTTTCTTGCATAAATTTTGAGTTTTTAAAAAAATTACATTAACATGTATCAGTTTGTCAGGATAAACCTAACTACTATGTATAGCTATAAAGCTCTAATTTTTAAAAAATTACATTAAGCCTGGTTTAGTGATGCACATCTATAATCCCAGCAACTTGGGAGACTGAAGTAAGAGGATCACAAATTTGAGGACAAAAAAAAAAAAAAAACAAATTTGAGGACATCTTCAGCAGCTTAGCAAAGCCCTAAGCAACTCATCAAAACCCTGTCTCAAGGGCTGGGATTTTAGCTCAGCGGTAGAGCGCTTGCCTCGCATGCGTGAGGCCCTGGGTTCGATCCTCAGCACCACATACAAAACAATAAAATAAAGACATTGTGTCCATCAACAACTAAAAAAAATTAAAAAAAAAAAAAGACCCTGTCTCAAAAAAAAAAAAATGAAAAGGGCTGGGGATATGGCTCAGTGGTAAAGTACCCCTGGGTTCAATCCCTAGTAGCACCAAAAAAAAAAAATGTATATATATATTTGCATTTGCCTAATGACTAGTGATATCAAACATCTTTTCATGTGCTTATTGAAATAAATATTTTAAATGTGATATATATATCACATTTAAAATATTTATTTCAGGGCTCGTGATTTCAGAGACCTCAGTCCATAGAGGGTCGACTCCATTGTGCTAGGCTGGAGGGGAGGCGGAACATCACGGTGGAAGAGTGTGGTGGAGGAAAGCGGCTGGGAACACAGCACCAGAAAGCACAGAGAGGCTGCAGACCAGGACAAAATATATACCCCAAAGGCGTGTCCCCCAGTGACCCACCTCCTCTAGCCACACCCCACCTGCTACAGTTACCACCCACTTAATCCCTATCAGGGGGATTGGGTGAAGGCGCTCAGAACCCGGTCATTTCACCTCTCAACCTTCTTGCATGGTCTCCCACATTAGTTTGTGGGGGGACACCTAACATCCAAACCAGACCAGGGGTCATAAGGATTCTGCCCTCAGAATAGATTAGTGCTCTTATAAAAGGTTGACGGGAGCTCCCCGCCTGCCCTGTTCTGCTCTTCCATCTCCTCTGCCATGGAAAGACCTAAAGGTCCTCCCCTGTGGAGGTCTCAAGGCCCCATGGTGGCAGCAGAGACAAAGCCCTCCACCACACACTGAATCTGCCAGCCTCTTGATCCTGGACTTTCTAGCCTCCAGAGCTGTAAAAAAAAAAAAAAAATCTGTTCTTTATAAATTACCCAGTCTCTAGTATTTTGCTATAGCAGCACCAACAAAGACATAGGAAGCCATTGTTTAACAGGTACGGAGATGCAGTTTGGGAAAGAGTTCTGCATTTAGGTGGTGGTGGGGGGCTGCACAGTGTGGATGTGCTTAATGCTGTTAAAATGTGTGCTCAGAAATGGCCACAGTGATAAATTTTACATTATATGTATTTTAATACAATTTTAAGACTATTCTTCATTTGATTACAGAAAGGTTTGGGGGGTTTTGTTTTTGTTTTTTTGTTTTGTTTGCATTGGAGTCGAGCTCTGAAAAACCAATGATTTGGAATCCCAAAAGTCAATAATAGCAGGAAAGTTCTGAGATTGCCAAATGAGTTCTCTAAACAATGCTCCCCCGAACCCTCACTTGATAGTCTGTTTTATATACGATGGAGGCCAAATTATCTCTTAAAGAAGCCACCCTCACCCCATCCCAAAAGCACCCACACAACTAGAGGGTGTCCTGGGAACCTCCACAGCAGTAAGTGCCTGTAAGAGCTGATGTGGCGATGGGGAGAGGGAATCGATCCGGAAAAGGCTACTGTGAAGTGGGAAACCACATTTTCCAGACCTTAAGAGTCTGTCCAAGTTTTCTGGGCAGTTCCTGAGTGGGAGAAGTAGGCTTTGAAATGTCGGCATTTCTGGGACATTGTGATGGAGAGAGGAGACAAGATCACATATCAAGCATTTGACACTCTCCCCGCCCCCAGCTCCCACCCAGCAAACCCAGAACATGTGATCAGCAAAATGGATTTCAAATAGCAAGCCACAATGAACACCTCATTCTGACACAAGTGTTTTTATCTGTAATTTAATTTGCATGCTTCCCGGGGCTGGGAAGTTCACAGCTGTGGATAACGTGAAGCTACGGGGCTGGGCAGGTTTCCCTTACAACTCAGATGCCAAATACTGTGGTTTGAGTGGGTCCCCAGAGTCCATGTGTTGGAAACTTAATCCCCAATGCAACAGTATTGGGAGCTAAGGCCTAATGAAGACCTAATAGGTCCAAAGGACTCTACCCTCACGGATGGGCTAAGGTCTTTATCATGGGCACGGATTAGTTATTGAGAGAGATTTGTTATAAAAGCAAGTTCAGGGGCAGGGCTGTAGCTCAGTGGTAGAGTGCTTGCTTAGCTTGCGGGAAGCCCTGGGTCTGATCCCCAGCAACAGCAAAAAAAGAAAGAAAGAAAAAAGAAAAAACTCAGGTTCAGCCCTCTCTTGCTCTCTTGCTTCTGAATGCCTTTGCCAGATGCCAGCACCATGCCCTTGAACTTGCCAGTCTTCACTGTGAGCCAAATAAATCTCTGCTCTTTATAAATTACCAAGTCTCAAGTATCCTGTTACAGCAGCAAAAACAGACGAAGACACCAAGGAATCTACCTAGACCAAAGGCAAACCCCATTCACAGTAACTGGCAAGGCTTACAGCACTAGTGAGACAGTCTTCGCCGTGATTGAATCAGTGCCCATCTAAAGATTAGTCTTATATATTACTCTCAGTAGGCAACCGGAATTAATTTCTTCTCAGATTAGCATCCATCTAACTTATGATTTGGCACTTCTCACATTCTCTGGAGGCATCCACTTCACAATCAAAACAGTTACCTACAGGAGTACCCCAGGAGCTCTACCAGAACCTGTCCTGGTCTGCACAGAAAGCACTTGGAATTTGAATCTGCGAAGTTGTGCATCAGACATGAGCTTCCAACTGATCCCCCGCTGTCATCTCCCTGCTGTTACCTAGCCAGAACTGCAACTAACTGCCCCTTCTTTGCTGCCCCAGCGCGCCCCTGCCCGATGGTGAAGCTAGGCGTGTGGAGGGTGGAGACGGGGTGAGCTCTCTTAGCTTCTGACTAGTCGAGAGCCACATCAGCTAACAATCAGATGGGAGTCTGCTTCCCTGCTTTTCTTGTCAGTATTTATCCAGGGTCTTGGGCACTTTGCAATTTTTATCAGCCCCAAAGAGACACCCATCTTTTGTCTTTCTGAGATCACAGTCCTATTTCTTGCTGATTTTGTAACAAAATCACTCGTTTCTTGAGTGAACAAGGAGGCTCATTCAGCCTCCGTAAAGGTCCCCGTGCAGGCTCCACGCTCTCCAGAGGCAAGACCATACCATACTCTGGAGCCACAAGCACGAGTCACCACAGGAAGGACAGCAGGACCCTTTACTCAGGATTGCAGGTGCCCTCATTTGCCTAGAACTGACTCTAACATTGACATGCCTGGGGCCACGCCTCCAGAAGGTTCTCAGGTTAGTAAACACACATCACTTAGGCCATTTCTCTGGGCAATAAACTGTTTGCCAGGCTGACACTATTAACATCGATGGGCTCTGCTCCTGTCCCATATACATATGCAAAAGATAAGGGGGTCCCTACCTAGACTTTATTTCCTAATTCCAAAGATCACCTACAGATAGGAAGGATAACTACATTGCCCTTTTTGGGTTCCAGGTACCTGGAGGAAGTTTTCCTTTCAGTTTCCTTGAATTCCAAGTGACCACACTGTCACCGGCCTCTGTGAGGAAAGGTGGCAATTCCATACACTCCGTCCTCTCGGCAAACGCGTGGAATCTGAAACACAAAGAATGTTCAACATGAAGCTGGTGGAGGAGTCTGCCTGTTTGTTCTTCCAGGACTGTGAAAACGCTGTCTTAGTGCGGAGTGTCTTAATCTTAGCACGTTCACCACTTTCTTTTTTTTAAAAAATTTTTTTTTTTAATATTTTTTTAGTTGTAGATGGACACAATGTCTCTATTTTATTGCTTTGTATGTGGTGCTGAGGATCGAACCCAGGGCCTCATGCATGCGAGGCAAGCGCTCTACCGCTGAGCTACAATCCCAGCCCGTGAGCTACAATCCCAGCCCACGTTCACCACTTTCCTTGACGCCCTACCAATTTCCACAAGCAAAAGACAGAGAAGCAGAAGGGTACCAGGATTAGAAATGGTTGGGAGGTTTTCTTTTTTTTTGGTACTGGGCATTGAGCCCAGGGGGGTTTAACTGCTGAGCCGCATCCCCAGACCTTTTTAGTTTTTATTTTGAGACAGGGTCTCACTGAGTTGCTTAGGACCTAAGTTGCTGAGGCTGGCTTTGAACTTGTGTTCCTCCTGCCTCAGCCTCCCAAGTTGCTGAGATTACAGGCATGCACCACCACACCCATCCTAGAATGGTTTGGGATTTTAAGTGATGATGTGTCTTTTCATTACAGAGTAATGAGTCAACCAAATGGTATTTTTTGGTCTTCGGAAAATGATACTCTATTCCTCTATTTATTCTTTGGTTCCAGGGTTTCCAACATGCCAACAGTTTTGATGACTCAAGATTTTAATGAGGGGATCCTGTAGCAGCCATCAGTATGTGGCCTGTGTTGGAGGCTGTGGGTATGGGGAGCATTAGCTCATTCTCCCATTCCTGACCGGCTTGTCAGCTTTAACTTAGCAAACACATACTTCCCCAGGACCCAGGGTTAAGTGCTAGTTAAAAGAATTCCTGTCTGGGCAAGATTTTAGGGCCTGCTTATCCAAAGTGTGGTCCAAGGAACACCGCAGTGGCATTGCCTGGGAGCGGGTTAGAGATCCGCAACCCCAGGCCCCACCTGAACCTTCTGAGTCAGAACATGCACTTGAACATCCCCACGGGTGAGTGTGCATGTTAAAGCTTGACAAATGCTGGTGTGGTTCACACAGGGTGAGCGGCTGTTACACTCCCAAACCTCCTTAACCAAAATCCAAACTGTCAACAGTGGCAGGACGTTAGTTTGTGATTGGCAGAGGAGGTCTGGATAATGCTAAGACTTCACCTCTGCCTGTTTCTGCTCATTCAATGCAGAGAATCCTACAGCAGAGGATGGACCAATGGACAAACAAACAGCAGGGCCTCCTGGACTGTGGGAAGCCTCAGCCCCATTCCTCAAGGGTTCTGGGGAAACTTGATGGCCCTGAACAAGTCTGTCTCATTCCAACAGCCCCTTCCTAGGCCGTTGGACTCAGCCTGGCCATGCCTGCCCGCTGCAGGATCTTCATCCAGAGCAGAAACAGCCAGTTTCCTTCCTCCTGGCAGGGTAGGCAGGGGAAATAGGAGAGGTCTGCCCTGGCAGACTCCACGGCCTGAGTCTGGTGAGGCCTTTGGTGCTCAGGATCTTCCGCTTTGACCTGTTCTCCAGATTTAGAAAAGAGAGCAGGGTGGCTGATACAGCCTTGCCCGTGCAGAAGCGAATCACTCAATAGTGACACAATACAGCCATGCTAGTATTCTCTAATACAAAAGTGCTAGCACAGATGGCTCCACTGGACACGGACTCGGTGCCTGGACAGCCAGAGTCCAGCTGATGGGCCATGTCAGACAACCAGGAGCCAGGGGCTATCTGGGCAGGGGCGCAGCAGGCAGGAGCAGCGCTGGAGGTGGGCAAGCTCGCTGTGAGGGCCCCGGGCAGGCACAGGAGGACACATCAACATCTGCCCCTTTTCTTAAAAACACACCTCTACACAGTCAGTAGCTGAACCACTGCTTTTCTGACGTAAATTACTCCCTGGGCTGTAGCATGCGCAGAGAGTGCCCCAGGTGATCGGATCAGAGGACAAGCAAGACAGAGGGCCCTGCCCGTTGTCTTTTTCTCTCCCCCAGTGAAGGTGGGGAAGGGAGCCCCCTTCTGTACTGGGGGAGCTCAGGAACCCAGAATGGAAGTCAAGTTCCTGCTGTGAAAAGATTTCAAAGTACCTTAATAGTATCCCGCGTATGGCCTCAGACCTCTAGATTCCTAGCCCTCATCAGACCCTGAAAATCACAATCTGCCGCCATGGAATCTGCATTTCCATCAAGCTCCATAAATTGTTATTATGCAAATTGGTGGGCAATGTTGCGTATTCCCAGGCTCCTCTCTGTTACATAGAATCAGCAAAGGCCGCGCCAGGTCCTCTGTATCATCAACACACCCCCCTGACGATTATGACAGGCACCTACATTTAAAAACAAGGGCCATGGGCAGAAAATGTACCCATTTCAGACAGGCTGACTTAGGAAAAGACTCATGGATTCTCCTGACAGCCGCAGAAGTAGCTGGTCTCTCTCCAAGGGGACCTAAACTTGCACATACACACGCAGAGACCAAAGAAGGGCAGACGTGTTTAAGACATGGTTTTATTATTATTCAGATGCAGTGAGGCCAACAGCTCAGGAGACCTTCACTACTGAAAAGACAGTCTGTTCCTCACAATTCGTGGTAGAGACTGAATTGTGTCTCGCCCCACCCCCGCCATCTATATGTTGACACCCTAATTCCCAGTATGACTATATTTGGAGATAGAGTCTATAAGGAGGTAGTAAAGGTTAACTGAGATCCTAGGGTGGGCCCTGATCTGATAGGATTAGTGACCCCTCAGAAGAGGAAGAAAGAACCTGAGAGTTTACTCACTCTCTTTCCATCACGTGAAGATGAGGTGAGAAGTCAGCTGTCTACAGCCAGGATGAAAGCCCTCACCAGAAACCAAGTGGGCTCCTAACCTCAAGGACACCGAGAAATAAATTTCTGTGTTTAACCCACCCAGCCTCTGTTATTTTGTTATGGCGGCTTGCAACAGTTCGGATCCAGAATGTCCTACAAAGCCTCTTATGTTAAAGGCTTGGTCCTCAGCTGAGTGCTCTTGGGAGATGGTGGGACCTTTAAGAGGCGGAGCCTAGTGAGAGGTCTTTAGACCATTGAGGGAATGCCCTTGATAGGGATGGTGGAACCCCAATCCCTTTCTCTTCCTGTTTTGTTCTCTGGCCATGAGGTGAGCTATGTGCTCCTGCCACAGGCCCAAAGCAATGAAGCCAATGAATCACAGACCAAAACCTCCAAAAGTGTGAACCAAAATAAACCTTCACTGTTTATAAGTTGATTGCCTCAGTTATTTGTTATAGTAACAGAAAGCTGGCTAATACACTACCCAAGTGGACTAAGACACTTCCAAGGAGAAGGGGGTACACCATGCCACACAGGAGGCAGAAGGGTGAGGGGGAAGATGGGTAAGAGCCTTTATTCTGGCTTCCATAGGAAGGGACAGGGGAGGTAACAGGACTGCCTAATTTGAATCACCTCAGTGAGCTCTGAGGGTGGGGTCTGTCCTGAGCTAGCTGGTGACCCTGGGCTGACTAGGGCACAGGACAGTAGTCCTGAGAGTGAGAGCCTGGACTGAGAGGGTGGCTCTGGGTGAGTTGGCTTGCCGATGACCTGTGCTTTGCTGTCTCTAGGAGCTGGCTACCCTGAGAGGGCAGTCTCTCCAGAGTCAGCGAGTCCCTAACAAGTCAAAGTATCAGAATTACAGAAAAAAAAAATATGAATAATATAGGATACAGGAAAAAGGGGAGGTATTCAGAGACTAGAGATGACTGGAAAGAGAAGAATCCAGCAACTGACTGGGTAAGACCACAGAGAAGCAAGACTCATTGTTAGTCCTGCATGGGCAGGCCACCCTTTTGAGTCCCCCACAAGCATCCTGATGCCTACCTGCCGCGGGTCTTGGCACTCAGATCCTTCAGAAAATCTATCGTGCCTTCTCCTCTGGCGTTGAAGGACACTGTGTGGACAGGATGAGGGATGTCCAAAGCCCTCTGGAGGAGAAGCTCCTTGGACTCCTCTGGAATGTCCCCCACCATGAAGTAGTAAATGGATTCAATCTGTAAAACAGTGGTGCCAATCAATGGTCTATGGCCCTGCATGTCCCCGGCTGGCACTGGAAACGTCAGCAAAACACTATCTACAAAACTGCTTCTTTAAAAAGAAAAGTCAGTGAGTGAGATGATCAGGGCCTGTCGCCAAGGGGGTCTCGTGGCGGTGGCTACAGTCTCGGGGGTTGCATGAAAAGACCCAGGGGGGCCCCAGGACAGTTCTCCTCTCCCAAATGCAACCTCTCCACTCTTGCTCATCCCCAGGGCTGGCTTCCAGGACATTGATCACCTTGGCTACTGATGAGTTCTGCAACCTTCACTTATAAGCAGGGAGACAATGCACTCTTCTTCATGGCTGAGTTTTAAAAAGGTGACTGACATTTATGTATGTGTGTGTGCATTTACACCAACCTCAGAGAGCCCACACCAAGGAGGGCCAGGAATGCCATCATCTCAACCCAGAAATGTCCTGGCTGATGGTTTCTACAGGGAACTGGGGACGAGGCCCCAGCAGGCATGCGGTGTTTAAGGGATAAATAGGTTTTCTGACCCGTTTGGGATTCATGACCCTCCTTGCTTTCATCTCAAGTCCTCATGAGCTACAGATTGCTAACAAATGGTCTTCCCTTAACTTCAAACCTGGGACTTCAACTCACCTGGCAGAAGGGGTGGACTCGCAGTTGGTTCCCCAGTTGATCAGGAGGCTATGGAGGGGCACACTGTGTTCCAAGGGGGCAGGTGGGGACAGGGCGGCCTAGGACTCAGGCTACTGCAGACACAACCCTCCCTCCCTCCCGAGCCTTGTCTCTCAGATCTCTCAACACCAGCTCCTTGACATTAAAAAGCACCAACTGGGAGGTGAAGGCATTGCTTAAACCTCTCAAGTCAGCCGCCTGGGAGGCAGGGGAATAAACGGAAGAGACTGTTTTGTCCCAATGACTTATCAGGCCACTAAATTCTTCTTCCAGCCCATGCATCCTATTTCGTTCTTTCTCTGATCGATGCTGCCTCGTGGAGGATGCCCTAACAGGGTTGCACTTCACTGAACTGCTGTTTACAAGTTTTTCACCTGTGTCTGTGCCCGAGTTTAGCATTCTGGGAACAGGGTCATCCTGTCATGAGCATCTAAAATGACACAGGGGCAGGGCACGGTGGCGCACGCCTGTAATCCCAGCACTTAGGGAGGCTGAGACAGGAGGATCACGAGTTCAAAGCCAGCCTCAGCAATGGCGAGGCGCTAAGCAACTCAGTGAGACCCTGTCTCTACATAAAACACAAAATAGGGCTGGGGGTGTGGCTCAGTGGTCGAGTGCCCCTGAGATCAATCCCCGGTACCAGGGACACATGGCCCAAGACAGGGGACAGACATAGGGCAACTTCTGAGATTCACATCTGATCTGTTCGCTGATCTGTTTGCAGATCAACAGGGAGGTAAGGACTGTGTGGATAGATGTCCTGGGCAGCTCTGAGGCTGCACGTCTCCATGGCAGTGAGCCTCCTGTGTGGCAATAACCCAAGCATCTGAATTCCTCCGGCAGCGATGGTTTCCCCCGATTGCTGTGGCCAGCAGTGAGTCATGATTTCCTTTCCTCTGCGGAGGCTATGGCATGTTTCACTGTTCATTAGCTTTATTAAATGCGGCTTCTGAATCTCATGCTTTTGGTGTTCTAGGCTGCAGAGGCCCTGGGACACAAGGGGCACAGAGGCCACTAGAACCACCTTCTCCCCACCCCCCGCCTGCACACGGTCTCCTTTCTGCTCCCATAATGACATTTAGAAAAACAGAGAGGAAGATAAACACACCACCTCTCTCTCTTTCTCTCCAAACTGGCTTCTTAGAGTAAAATGGCTTTACGGATCTCCACTCTTTGGGAGGGAAGGTTAAGATGGATCGTTTGATTCAGCATTCACAACAGCCCCGTGGAGCATGCGTTACTGTTGGCCCAGGTGAGGGATGAAGAAACTGAGGCTGTGGGTGGCGAACTGACCTGGCTGCAGAGCCGGCTGCCTGACCCCTGAGCTTCTGTACTGCTGTTTGACCACCACGCTGGGTTGGGTCTAGAAAGGCTGGTCACCCATTAGAGGTGAATGGGGATCTGGGGACTATGAAGTCAAGGTCACGGGGCAGAGCGGGCGGCCAAGACAGCCACTGTGTTCACCGGCCAGGCACTCCACTGTCCAAGGAATGTCATCACTGTTGACTGTGGCTTAAGGGGGTCGTCCTCGTGGGCATCCTCACCCTGGCCATAATAAACTCAGGCCCCCAAAGACCACCAGCCCTGAAGCCCAGCAGCAGGAGCAGCTTCCTCGGTGGCCAGCATTTCCCTAGGTTCTGACGTGCACCAAATTTGATGCAATAACGCACAGGCTCCATTCTCCCTTGTCAGAGTGAGTCGCAAGTTCTCACCACTTTTTATTACATAAAACAAGATGGGGCCTCCATGTTTTCGCTTGGAAGGTCCTGTTCTGTCTGCGCCATTCACTCTGCAGATTCACACAGCAATCTGACTCTGCCCGCCCACGAAGCCCTTGGCATCTTCCTGGCTACGGCTCTGGGGTGGGGGCTGGAGAAGGTGTAGTTGAGAGTGGCCGCCTCTGTTCCCACTGCCCTCTGTGCACCAACCTGACAGCCTGCTGAGGGTCGAGTCCCCACCTTCAAGGAGAAGAAGTCAAGTCAACCAGCACGACAGCGAGAGGTCTAGCAAAATTCTCTCTTAACCTTGGAACGCTGCACCTTTTGGTGGAAATGCCAGACCTCGGGATCTAGCCTCCAGGTCTACCCCTTGCCCGTGGCAGCCTTTTCTGCCCTGGCCCATTTTGATTTTCTGACTGGCTTGCTTCTCAGATCCCTGCTCAGCCCGCTGTCCAGCCTCTCAGGCTTCAGGGTCCTTGTCCCTACCCATCACCTCATCAGAGTCCTACAAGGCTCAGCAAATTGACCACTCTGGTCCTGAGCAGGCCACTTCCCTCCAATTAAAAAAAAGAAGAAGGAGAAGGAGAAGAAGGAGGAGGAAGAGAAGGAAGAGGAGGAGGAGAAGGAGGAGGAAGAGAAAACAAAAACTCAAATCTGTACATTGGGGATAGACTCTTGGTCTCACATCTAGGCCCCAAACTCAAGCATATGAACATTATTTCCAGTTCATCCCATCCATACTCAACAAACATTTATAGAACCGTTAGTAAGCTTTAGGGACACACAAAGAAAAGATTTGATGCCTGTCCAAACCACCAAAAGGAAATAAATGAGATGCTCGATTCATGCACCATAGGGGCCGGGACTTCCTCCTGCTGACCAGGAGGCACATGTATTAGGGAAGGTACAGGTCTAGTCTCTCAGTGGACATGAGTTTTTAAAACTAAAAAACCCCAACAGATTCACCAGGCACCAGGTGGTGGTGCACACCTGTAATCCCAGCAGCTCAGGAGACTGAGGCAGGAGGATCGTGGGTTCAAAGCCAGCAACTTAGCAAGGCACTAAGCAACTCGGCGAGACCCAGTCTCTAAATCAAATACAAAATAAGGCTGGGAATGTAGCTCAGGGATCGAGTGCCCCTGAGTTCAATCCCTGGTACTCCTCCCCGCAAAGACCCAATAGATTCATGCCTGCTAAGTGGATGAGAGAGAACAAAAAATGGAAATACAGATGTCTTCTGGCCTAAAGCCAGGGCTCTGGATAAACAGTCCTCTCTCCCAAGGACCCAGGAAAGGGGAGGTCAGGGCCTCACAAGAGACCACTCCCCCTTAGAAAGGCCAGGGAAGCTGCCAACTTCCAAAACACACAGGATGCTGGAGAGCAGAAGCCCTGTGCCGGTCAGCATACCTGGGCTCTAAGGACAGCAACCTTGCCTGCCAAACATCTCCTCAACAACCACTAGGATGCTCTTCCTGGGAACCAGGTCCTTTCCCACAAGATTCAGTAATAATTCACCCATCCATAGTGTTCTTCAAGTGCTGTTATGGGAGCCACAATTCAAAGACCCTCAACACTGCCTGGGTCACTGCTGGGTCTTCAGCCTACCTGTAGTCACAAAGCCTGGTCCTGGAGGAGGCCGGTAGCCTCTGGACCTTCACCATAACCAAGCACATCGCTCAGTCCTGCTCCTCATATGGACTTGATACAGAAACCAGACTTTTGTGTTAATTTTTGAACACAAGATTATACCCACTGTCCTGGTTCCTCTTGGTGCCCACGTATGGGGGCAGATGCTAAGGCAAACCCGGGCATCTTCAGCATGAGAAATTTATAGTTACTGCTCCAAAAATTTCTTAAGCCTTAAATCTTTTCTATTCCTAGCAGACGGCAGCTACATGCGGGAATGTGGAACTCCTTGGGGTGGTCAGGAGGGGCCCGGAGCAGAGGAGCAGGCTGCTCTGGGAACCTTTTCTCCCATTGTACATACATGTGCCTGCTCTTTTTTTTTCCCACAACTCATAAAACTCAGGCATAGCATTTTTATATATGAGATAGCTGCACTTCTAGAGTCTTCCTTGGGACCACCCCCAGGTGGAGGCCATGGGCAGAGGGACACAGCGGTCTGTGTATGCTTGGAATTTCCCACATGCTACCACCTCTTCTCAAAAGCTTCTGGGCTGCATTTGGTAACCAGTGCCTCAAAGGGTCATCCTCGGTTCTCCCTCTTTTTTTAAGGGCTTCCCTGGAACTTGCTGAACCGTTCCTTATTTTCTAGGCTGAGGATGCACGCTAGAGAAAGGAGCAGCCTAGCCAGAAGGAAGAAAAAGAGAAAAACAAGGTCACAGGCAGCTCTTGCAGTTATATAAGATGGCTGGTCAGTTTCGGAGGACACACATCCTGGAGACTGGGAAATGTCCTGTTTCTTGAATTAAGGAGTCTGGACTCTTGGAATGTTTCCAGATGTTGAAACCATCTGGAAGGACCAAAGAACAAAGTATTTGGTTCTTCCTTAATGGAAAACATTTGTTGGTCTGGCTTTCTGAGGACAAACAATGTGTTTCAAATTTAAATCATCACCCTTGATATTGATAAACACAGGCCAGTGACCACTGGGGGCTGCCCTTTTGCGGTGCCAGCACATGGCCTGTGTGCCCAAGAAAGGACTTCTGAAGGCAGCCAGGTAATGCTGGAAACCTACAGAAATGCCAGGCTTCCAGAGCAGAGGAAGCAGTCAGACTGATGGGGACCTGGGGAGTTGAGGCAGGAACCCCTCTCCAGAAAGTTCCTTACCCACTTGTTACTGCCCCCAGCAGTTCTCTCAGTAATCCCTCACACCGTGACTGAAAGAGACATAAAGCAACCACCACTGAATTGCTTCTTCCTGGCAAAGCTTTATTTCCAGAAGGTTCCTTTCAAAATGCATGACAGTACATTAGTGCTCAAAAATGGAGGCTCCTCAGCTTGGATATACTTCACCTTGGAAAGCACGAAACAGGTCCATCTGTGAAGAGGAGGAACTGGGAAGCCCCAGAACACAGATGCTGGGGACCCCCTAGTTCCTCATCCTGAGTCTTCCGACCTCTCCTCCTCGTAAGAGAAAGATGGAGTTCTCTCACTGGCAGGAGGGCCAGGGTGGGATGAGTGGGTTGGAGATGCACAGTGCTAGCCTCCCGCCCTGTTCTTTCTCGAGGCTCAGCAGGTGTGAGCAATCAGTGCTTGTCTCTCCTGGCACTAGCAACATGAGGATCTGTCCCGCAGGCCCAGCCACCCCCCAGAAGGAGCTCAGGGCACAAGTGTTAGGGAGTCCCTATTTGGATGGTCCAGTCCAGCTCTACTGACACCACAGCTGCTATCTGCATCCCTCTCTGGGGCCTAGAGCTTTTCTCAATTGGTTCCAAATTCAGAGTTAATCAGATTAATACCTTGGGGGCTCTTCAATGCCAATGATGGGGTCTCTGGGGAATACTGTCGTGCGGGATGGGGGGTCAAGGTCGGCTAAAAGACAGTGTGAAGATACTGAGTGTGCAGAGTTAAGCTTGAAGCCACCTTAGTGACCCGGGACACACACTTACAGTTTCGTCTTTCCCAGCTTCCAGCAAAGCCTCCAGGCGGCTGATGGCACTTGTAGTGGTCAGCTCAAAACTCAGCTCCTCGAACCAGCTGATGGCAGCAGCTATGGATTGTGGGGTCACGGGAATAGCATGTTCTTGCCATTTCACAGGCTCCTGAGTAACCCTGGAAGGAATCACAAGGAGTGGTTACAGGGAAGTGATCAGCACCACTGGAGGGATCTCCGACATCAGCAGCAGTGAGGAAGGACACAGCTCCAGGACCCTCAAGGTGACAGGCAAAATACAAAAGTTGGTGGACACGGGTCTGAATCTATCCCATGGTCCCAAGGTGCCATTATCTTCCATAAGCCATATTGATCGGAAAAACGGTGTTTACTTGAGAACAAGAAAAACTAAAAAATGTAAACAGTAACAAGTTATTTAAAAATATCCAGATAAGATATTTTCATAAACAGGCAGGTTTGTATGACACTGTCTTTCATTAACAAATTTATAAGAACTCACAGTATTACAATTTTGCATAAAATTTTATTTCTAATTCCTTTTTTTTTTTTTTTGGTACCAGGTTTTGAATGCAGAGGCGCTTTACCACTGAGCCACATTCCCATCAATCTTTATTTTATTATTTGGAGACAAGGTCTTGCTAAGTTGCTTAAAGCCTCACTAAGTTGCTGAGAGTGGCTTTGAACTCGCGATCCTCCTGCCTCAGCCTCTCCAGCTGTTGAGATTACAGATGTCCACACCATGCCTGCTCGAATTCTTGACATTGTTTTTCCTTGTCCTGAAAGATTCCCATCACTCACCTTTTTCAGATCAAAAATTGAATTGTTCTGAGTTCAACAGAGCATTGGTTTTTAAATCCTGAGAAAATTTGGTTAAACCATTTAGGTTGAGCTTGGAAACGACTCATGGAAAACTCCAACCTCCAAAACAGGAGCCATGTGAATTTATGTGTGCTTATAATTGCAAATAAATTGGCCCGAAAGTCCCTCATGGCCCAACTCCAGAGGCAGAGCTGGCTCACCCTGATGTCCCTTCTGTGTGGCTTCTCCAGGTAGGAAAAAACGAGAACTGAGTGGCATAACTTTCCAACTTTTGCAAACTTCAGCACCTGCTTCCTTGAATAACATACCTGTGGCAGAAACAGGAACCTGGGTGAGAACACCACCAGGCATCATCCCCAAAGATGACCTCTATTTAGCCAATAGAATTGTATTTCCAAAAGACAAACTCAATTAAGCAGACTCCCCTCCCCCACCCCAACCAGATGTTTCCTCTCAGGGAGGTGTAACCATCACCACGGGCCTCCCAAATCCAAGAATCCGTGAAAACTCTGAGATACGGGAAATTCTATAAAGTCAGCCACCTGTGGTTCAGATTCAAGGAGTCAACTTACAGGAAAGGTCAACCTGAGTTGCAAATTCGGTCTAGAAAAACAAGTGAAGTCTGTGGTCTTGGAGTTCATTATCTAAGCTAAAATCTGAATTGAGCAAAGAGATTTATGGCCTTAAATGCATGTTGAATAGAAGACAGTTCATATTCTCATATTTTTGAACTTCCCTCAGTTTGAAAAGTATGTTTCTAAATCTCTTATTTTTGCAGGGTGGGGGACTGAACTCAGGGCCTTGCAGGCACTAGGCAAGGGCTCTGCCACTGAATTGCACCCCCAGTCCAAACCTCTCTAATATATATTGGTTGTAGAAAGACCCAATACCTTTATTTTATTTATATTAAGTGGTGCTAAGGATCAGACCCAGTGCCTCACATGTGCTAGATGAGCACTCTACCACTGAGCCATAATCCCAGCCCCTAAATCGCTTTTAACATGAACTTGGAGATACTTTGTGAAAAGCAGATAAAAGTTACTTACTATTTATTCATTGTGAGTTTTCTGCTGAAATCATATATTCTAGGAAAGTTCAAGAGAATCCCTCCCCCCTCACCATATGTGAGCTATGCCACTTAACTCCAAATAGGTGTCAATTGCTGTGACTACAGCCATCGATGCTTCCTCTGGGAACTCACCAGATGAAATTGAACTTGGCTACATAAGCCACCTGCTCCTGGAAGACCATTATCAGAGCCTCTCGGCACAGATGAAGCTCCCCCTCCCGAATGTCGCCGAAATCCAGCACTAAGGTGATGCACTGTTCCACGATGACACCGAAAATCTGCCGGCTTCCACTGGTGAGCCAGTCCATCCGCCGTCTGCAGCTCTCCAGAGCTTGTGCTAAGCACCCCGCAAACTGATTGATCAGTTCCGATTTAGCTGTCAGCTTAATGGAAATAAAAATTAAAAGGAGAAATGATCAGAGAGCGCCAAAATAAGTCACCTGAACCACAGTGTCTCTAACAAGAGCCGTGCTTTAAAAACAATTTTGCAAATGATCCTCCAAATCCTGCAGGACCCGGGAAGAAAAGCTCCTGACTGTCAACTGAAATACCCTTGGATGGCACCCCCTAAAAGAAATAATGATGTGATCTATTCAAAATACAGTGCTCATAAAAAAAAAAAAAAATGTTTCCTGATCTTGTTTCATCTTTGCAGGTGGTCTTTCTCAGCCCAAGGGCTCTTTAAAGAAGTGAGGTAGAAAAAAAGAGAAACCAGTAAAGGCAGGTGGAAAAAATAAGTCTCCCTGAAGAGCTTTCCTGGGTGCGATGGGTCGGGGTGTTTCTGAGCACATCCATCTGCTTCCATTATGGATGCAGACTCCTCGTACGAATGCTCATAATCCTTGTCCCTGTGTCCTCAGACCAAGCTTGCCTGAACCTGGGTCATCCCATCACTCATAGCCGCCACCAGCACCTCCAGGGACTGCCCCTCCAAAATGACAGAGACTTGCAGGCAATTTCTTGCAAGCATAAATAAGCCATCCTTCACCTAGGTGAGGCCCAATCATGCAAGGCCTGTCAGGGTGAAGGGAGGCAGAAGACAGAAAAGGAATAAGAAAAACCGTGCTCTATTCTGTGACAAGCCAGATTTTAAAAGATCTGGTACTTGAAAAAAATAAAAATTGCCAGGCAAGGTGGCACAGGCATGTAATCCCGGAGACTCAGGAGGCTGAGGCAAGAGGATCGCAAGTTTGAGGCCAGCAATTCGGAAAGGCCCTGAGCAACTTAACAAGTCTCTGTCTCAAAATTTTAAAAAATTAAAAAGGGATGGGAATGTGGCTCAGTGGCTAAGCACCCCTGAATTCAATCCACAGTGTCAAAAGAAAAAAAGTTTAACAGCTCCCAGAATACACCCCTCCACTCCCCAATACCTACATGGTTAAGGAAAATGTGATTTCTAAATGCACAGCTCTCCAATTTCAACCTCTTCTCCTTGAAACCTTTCCTGGCCCTTTCCCATGTCTCTCTCAAGCTCATTTCCCAAAGTCCGGCCTGACTTCTCTTGCTGCTTTTCCTGTCCCCTAAGTCAGGATTAGGATTCCCTCACCCACCTCCAAGGCCTGACCTACGACCCAGGAACCACATGGGACCAGATCACACAGGATTTGGAGGTACACTTAGGTAGGTAGACACAGGGTCAAGTTTATTTTTTAAACTCTAGATTCCATAGAGATGCTTGTCTAAGGCAAATTTCAGGACTTGGAAAATTCAACTTTGATTCTTGCCTAGGGCCAGACTTGGTTTAAATTTTGAAGATACAGTCAGCCCTGTTCAGCATCCTCCGATCCAACTAACCTGGGATGGAAAATGTTCAAAAACAAATTGCATCGGAAATGAATACATACAGACTTTCCTCCTTGTCATTAATCCCTAAATAATATTGTTCAATAGCTACCGACATGCAGACATCACATTCATATCACATTAGATATTATGAGGTATCTCTGGCCAAAAGGCTTCGCACTAATCTCTTACTGGTCCAGGGCTTCCTTCCACAGCTCCTTGGCTGTGACTTTCATAACTAGCACTGGCCAAAGGAAACCTTCCACCTGAACCTCCACCTCCCCTGTGATCTGAGATGACCTCAGCATGTCTGAACTCTCACTTACATTGAATACTCTGCCATCTTCTACTCGGTAGAACTGTGGAAACAGGCCATCAGCATACCGAGAAGCCACAGGTCTTCCCAGAGAAGTCACATAATCTGCATTTTTATAAAGAAAGACAATCAAAATGGTGTGCTGGCCAAGAAGTAAAATCAAGAATCAATCAATGGGAAGGTATCAAACAAAAAAAGCTTCTTCACTGCAAATGAAACAATCAAGAACATGAAGAGAGAGCCACCAGAATGGGAGAAAATCTTTACCACATGCACCTCAGAGCATTAATCTCCAGGATATATAAACAACTCAAAAAGCTTAACACCAAAAATAATAATAATAACCCAATCAATAAATGGCAAAAGGAACTGAACAGGCACTTACCAGAAGAAGAAATATGAATACTCAACAAACATGTGAAGAAGTGTTCAACATCTTTAGCAATTAAAGAAATGCAAATTAAAACCGCACTGAGGGGCTGGGGCTGTAGCTCAGTGGTAGAGCACTTGCCTAGCAAGTGTGAGGCACTGGGTTCAATCGTCAGCACCACATAAAAATAAATAAATAAAGCAATTGTGTCCCTCAACAACTAAAAAGATATTAAAAAACAAACAAACAAACAAACACTGAGATTTCATTGCACTCCAGTCAGAACAGCAATCAAGAATACAAGTAAACTGGGCGCGGTGGCGCAAGCCTGTACTCCCAGCACTTAGGGAGGCTGAGACAGGAGAATCACGAGTTCAAAGCCAGCCTCAGCAATGGCGAGGCGCTAAGCAACTCAGTGAGACCCTGTCTCTACATAAAACACAAAATAGGGCTGGGGATGAGGCTCAGTGGTCAAGTGCCCTTGAGTTCAATCTCCAGTACCAAAAAAAAAAAAAAAAAAAAAAAACGAGTAAATATAAATGTTAATGAGGATGTGGGGGAAAAGGTATACTCATACATTGCTAGTGGGACTGCAAATCGGTGCAACCGCTCTGGAAGGCAGTATGGAGATTCCTCAGAAAACTTGGAATGGAATCATCATTTGACTCAGTTATCCCACTCCTTGGCATATACCCAAAGGACTTACAATCAGCATATAATAGTGATGCGGCCACATCAATGTTTATAGCATCTCAATTCACAGTAGCTAAACTATGAAACCAACCTAGGTGCCCTTCAACAGATGAATGAATAAAAAAAAATGTGCTGTATATACAGAATGGAATATTACTCAACCATAAATAAGGATGACATTATGGTATTTGCCAGTAAATAAATGGAACTGGAGACTACCATGGTAAGTGAAATAAGCCAATCCCCAAAAAACCAAAGGCTGAATGTTCTCTCTGACATGCAGATGCTGACTCACAATAAGAGAGGGAGAGGAGAGGGAAGAATAGAAGTTCATTGGATTAGACAAAGGGGAATGGAAGGGGAGGGAATAGGAAAGACAGTAGAATGAATCTGATATCTTTCCTCATTCATATATGAATACACGACCAGCAAAACCCCACATCATGTACAACCACAAGAATGGGGTCCCAATTAGAACAAGTTATATTCTGTGGAATTACAATATGTCAAAATACACTCAATCATGAAAAAAAAAATGTTGCTCTGTCAAAGCTTCTTATTTATATTTCACAATAATTTTTCTCTGACGCCATTCAGGTTATATCCCCAGAGACACCAACAATTTGTGATGTTTTATATTCTGTTCTAAATCATGAAGTGTCTCCAGATGCTATGATAAATATAACTTTAAATAATAATCTTTTTAATGACTGACTGGGAGGCAGAACAGAGCTCACCTCCTGCTTCCCCGGTTCTTTTGTCCAGAATAATTAAGGCAAATGGACAACATGGTTATTGTGTCTCATTCCTGAAAACTTCTATTGGAGACTTTGGAACTGGGAGAATTCCACTTAGGTATTATCTACCTACGGTTCTCCCTAGTGGAGGCTCAGGACTAAATGAATGAAAGGAGGGTCGCAAGTAACAGACTCAGAAGGACCCAACATAGTGTCAGAATCACGAGGTTTTTCCTTATCGGATTATGTGCTCAGCGGTACAGGCATCTGTCGAACTCGGCTTTTCGAGCACCTAGCATGTACTGAGCACAGTACTCACAAGACCCCATTCCCTAAAACCTCTTTCTACCCCTCCATGGAACTGACAGAGGCCACAGAGGCATTCAAGACAAAGAGGATCCCGCAAGACAGAAGATGAGTTCAAGCTTCACGGAGATGTTTTTATAGTGATAATGATTTTATTGTGATGGTGGTGGTGGTAAAGCCCCAAAAGGTGACAGAATGGTGGTGCTCCTGGTGCCTGGTCCTCCTCACCTCTGCCTTTCTAGGGAGGAAGGGTAACAGTTATCTTGGAAAGGTGGAAATGTCAAGGTTGAATTTTATAACCTCCCTGGCCAGCCTTGGTCCCAAATCATAAGGGGTGATAAAATCCATAAGTCTTGAAGTCCAGGACTCATAGTAAAGAGAACGGACACAAATTCCATCAGCTATACCTCCGCTCCAGAGACCTCTCAGACTCTGAACTCTCTATTTCCAAGGGTTCCCCTTCCAGTCGGAGGGACTTCAGATCACCAGCAGCATTCAACTCTTTACCAGAGATGTTTATCTGGACTCAGGAAAGGACTGTTTTTGAGGCCTGAGGAGGTGGGACTGAGGAAGGCTCCATGAGCTATATTGCCAATTCAAACGCAAGGTGTTGTGAGTTCTGCATCCAATGGTGGTGAAGTCAGTTTTTTTTTTTTAATGTTTATTTTTTAGTTGTAGGTGACAGAATATCTTTATTTTATTTTTATGTGGTGCTGAGGATCGAACCCAGTGCCTTATGCGTGCTAGGCGAGCACGCTACCACTGCGCCATAACCCCAGCCCTGTGAAGTCAGTTTTATTAACTAAGCCCCACATGGTGATAAACTCTGGACAAAATATAGAGACAGCTATTTGAAAAGGCCCTGAAGGGCAACCAAGAACAGACATAAACTGGAGTAGCATTCATTTTCAAAAGGGAGACACAAGCCCGATGTGATGGCTCACGCCTATAATCCCAGCAGCTCAGGGAGGCTGAGGCAGGAGGATCGCAAGTTCAAGGCCAGCCTCAGCAACTTAGTGAGGCCCTAAGCAATGTAGCAAGACCCTGCCTCAAAATTTTAAAAAATAAACAAATTAAAGGGGTAGGGGTGTGGCTTGGTGGTTACGTGCCCCTGGGTTCCGCTTACTACTTACTTAGCAGGAAGAGAGTTTGGAGTTTGGGTTCAGCCAAGTTAACTACCTGCTAGGATAAAATCAGCTCTCCATCTACCAACTAACTGGTAAGAGGATAAACACTGTGGTATATCCATACCATGAATATGACATAGCCATAAAAAAGAACAGCAGGGCTGGAGTGGTGGCTCAGTGGTAGAGCACTCACCTAGCCTGTGCGAGGCACTGGGTTCCGTTCTCAGCACCACATATAAATAAACAAAATAAAGATCCATTGACAATTAAAAATTTAAAAAAAATAAAAAGAACAGCAGCAAACTGGTACATGCTACAATACAGATGAACCTTCAAGAAGTGACCAAAACCAGTCTCGAAAGATCACATTGTAAATTCCATTTATATGAAATGTCCAGAACAAACAAATCTATAAAAGACAAAATTATATTACTTACAGCTGGTGGGTGGGGGTCAGGGTGAGAGAGCAGAGAGCTGAGGAGTACAGGGTGACTTCTTTTTGAGGAAATGAAATTGCTCTAAAGTTGACTATGGTAGTGGTTGTGCGTATCTGTGAATATGCTAAAAATCACTGAATCATAACTCTAAATGGGTGATCGACGTGTGAATTATACCTTAATAAAGCCATTATTTTAAAAATCAATTTAAAAAGAACAATGAGGAATGAGCTCTCCCAGGACAAAGATAATGCAACCCAAAGTCTCTACAATCATCCACGCTGCCCAGTAGAAAACAAAAAATTACCAGACACAAAAGATAGGAAATTGTGACCAATGCAGTCATCAATAAAACCTATCCTGAGATAAACCTCATGTTGGGACTAGCAGAAAAGGGCCTCGGTATATTTATATTATAAATGTTTTCATACATAAATATATGCAACTTGTAAATATTTCTATTATAAACATTATAAGTGTGTTGAAGAGAAAGAAAAATAAAGTCTTAATAAGTGAACAAATGAGGATCTTAGCAGAGAAACTGAAAGAATGAAAAAGAAAATTTAAAACAAAAAGTACTGCTCTGGTTTGGATGTGGTTGGAGAGTATCTCAGAAGGTAAGGTATTAGGTGGCAGAACCTTTAGGGGGCAGGGCCTTGTGGAGGGTGACTCAGTCGTGGGGGCTTCACCCTCATGAATGATTACTGCTGTTTCACAAAAGTAGTTCAGGTCTCATGGGACTGGACTGGTTCCCTTGAGAATGGGGGTTAGAAGCCAACTGGGCATCTCCCTTGAAGCCCCCGTCCCCATGTACTATTTGCCACTGTGAAACCATCCTCCATGGGACCCACACCAGATATACGCTGAGGATCTTCAGAATTGTGATGAGATAGGGGCTGAATATGTAGCTCAGTGGTAGAGCACTTGCCTAGCATGTGTAAGGCCCTGGGTTTGTTCACCTCAAAAAAAGGAAAAGAAAAAAAAAAGAATTGTGATGAGATAAACCTCTTTTCTTTATAAAGTATCCAGCCTTAGGTATTTTATTATAACAATACAAAATGAACTGAGACAAGTACAACATTTGTATGGGCTTAATAGCAAATTGGAAGTGTTAGAATAAAGAGTCAGTTGCCTAGGGCCTGGGGTTGTGGCGCAGCGGTAGCGTGCTCACCTAGCATGCGTGAGGCACTGGGTTCGATCCTCAGCACCACGTAAAAATTAAAAAAATAAAGATATTCTGTCTGCCTACAACTAAAAAATAAATATTTAAAAAAAAAAAAAGAGTCAGTTGCCTTGAAAATCTGTGAAGAGGAATTCCCAATCTAAAGAGCAACAACAACAACAAAAGTTTGCATAAATGAACAAAGTTTCAGGCATCTGTGGGACAATCTCATGATGTTTAGCATAACTATAATTGGAGTCTCAGAAGAAAAGGAGAGAACAAATGGGGTATAAATGTTGATTAGAAGAAATAATAGCTGAGCATTTCTAAGATTTTATTAAGAAAAAAAAAAAAGAAGCCAGGCACGGTGGCTTAAGCCTGTAATCCCAGCACTTAGGGAGGCTGAGACAAGAGAATCGCAAGTTCAAAGCCAGTCTCAGCAAGGGCAAGGCACTAAGCAACTCAGTGAGACCCTGTCTATACATAAAACACAAAATAGGGTTGGGGATGTGGCTCAGTGGTCTAGTGCCCCTGAGTTCAATCTCCAGTACCAAAAAAAGAAAAAAAAGAACTTACAGAGCCAAGTTGTTCAACAAATCTCAGGCAATAGAAATACAAAGAAAATCAGACCAAACATAACATTATACAAAGAATAGTACCATAACTTAAAAATCAAGAGAAAAAAATCTCAAAAGCAGCCACAGAAATAAAGAAATGGTATGCATCACATACAGAAAAAAAGCACTATGAATATGGATGATTTCTCAGATGAAACAGTAGATTTATATATTAAAAGTCAGAAAGACAGGCTAAGTGAAATAAACCAATCCCAAAAAAGCCAAAGGCCAAATGTTCTCTCTGATATATGGACACTAACACACAATAAGGGAGGAGAGGAAGAATATAAATTCAGTGGATTAGACAAAGGGGAATGCAGGGTAGGGAGAGCCATGGGAATAGGAAAGACAGTTGAATGAATCTGACGTAACTTTCCTATTTACATATATGACTACACCACAGTGAATCTCACCAACGTGTACATCCACCAGACTGGGATCCTAATTAGAATAAGATATATTCTAAGATATATTCCATGCTTGTATAAACATATCAGAATAGATTCTACTGTCACATATAACTAAAAAGAACCAATTTTTTAAAAGGTCAGAAACAAATGTTAACTAATAATTCTATATCCAGCAAAATTATCCTTCAGAAGAGAAGGTAAGAACTTCAGTATCTAAGAAGATGAAGAAAATGTGTTTTTCCCTGTTCTTCCCTTAACTAAGCACAACTAAACATTATGGACATTATATATGAAAAGAGTATAGGAATACTCTAAAAGGTGCAAAGTAGGAGGTAAATGGACTAGGGAGCTTGGTACACAAAGAAAGGTACTCTACTCCAGCCAAACCCCACAGAGAAAAGATGCAGCAACACTCTCAACTCTACTAGCAAAGGCAGAGTAGAGAGCCAAGACTTCCAGTCCTGCCAGTCAGTAACAAGTTACCACAGCAGGATGGCAGTGAGGACCATGTAGGTGGCCAGGAATTCCCATTCCCCCTGATCTTAATGAAGCATCTCTCCCTTTTAGCACTATGATGGTGTCAGAGCAGGCCTAGTGACGAGTCAAGACTTTTTCAAAGGTAACCAGGCCACTCACCCACAGTGTCCAGTGAGACTACATAGAAAGCAATAAAAATGCGCCCCTCCCATCCAGACAGGGTGATTATCAAAGGAGGCCTAGAGGGAAGCTTGAGCTACCACAACTGCCATCCTTAACAAGGAGCCTCTCATCCTGGGAAGGTCAACAGAGGTCGAGGGGTGAACCTGGACTTCTGCCTCCATCTGGCAATAACAGTTTGAACTTTCCTTTATCCACCAGAGCAGTATCAGAGAGGATCTGCTAGACCAGAGTTAAATATGGTCCAGAGTCTAACTATGAAATACTGGCATGTCTTGTTTCAATAAAAACAAATAAATAAATCACTCATCATCTCTAAAATCAGGAAGATCTCAAACTTAATGAAGAAGGAAAATTGATACTATCAAGACCAAGAAGACACAAACATTAGAATGGTCTGAAAACAATTTTAAAGAAATCACCATGAAAACACTTTAACAAGCAATTGTAAACATGCTTGAAATGAATAAAAACATAAGGTTCAGCAAAGAAATAGAAGATACATAGGAGAACCAAATGCAAATGTTAGAACAAAAACCTGAATAACCAAAATTAAAAACCCAGAGAATGGACTCAAGAGTCAAATAGACAAAAAAGAAGACTGAGTAGACTTGAAGACAGAACAAAACAAATTATCCAATCTACCCACAAAGATAAAATAGACTGAAAAATATGCACAGAGCCTCACAGACATGTAGGATTAGGGAAAGAGAACTAGAGAATATTCAAGTTGCTGGAGTGTCAGAAGAAGAGAGAGAGAGTCATACTGAAAAAAAAAACTATTCAAAAAAATAAGACTGAAAATTCTCCAAATTTGGCAAAATAATAATAAAATTCAAGAAGTGAGTGAAACTTAGAATAAACCCAAAGAAACCTACACCAAGGCCAAACTCCAGAAACTGACATCAGAGGAAAACCTTTCAATAGCAGCCGAAGGGAAATGACATATTATCAATAAGGAAGAATCAATTCTAATGACAGCAGCTTTCTCATCAGAAACCTTGGAAGTCAGACGAAAGTGGAAAAATATGCCTTAATATTACTAAAAGATCCATCAACCCCAAATCTAATATGTGGTGAAAATATTCTTCAGGAATAATAGTAAAATAAAGACATTCTCAAACAAAGAAGCTAAAAGAATTAATTTATTTCTAGCAGAGCTACTGTTAAAGGAGGAAAAAGGAAATTTCATAAAGAAAATGACAAAAGAGGACTTGGAACATCAGAAAGGAGGAACATGGTGAGTAAATAAAAACTCTTCTCAGGTTTTGTAAACTGAAGTTTGAATCAAAAATTATAGCACAATCTAATTTGGTTCTCAGTGTAAGAAGAGAGAATAATGCATTTGATTTCAAATAGGAGGGATAAGGGAAAACAAGATTTCTGCCTGTCACTCAAACTGGGCAAATGCAGACGTCAGTAGATGTTTGACAATTTATGTATCTATAATATAATAACTAAAAAGGCCATATGAAAAGATACCCTAGAAAACACTATAAATAAGAACATAATTCTGAAAAAAAATGTTTAAGTAACAAAGGCTGTAAAACAGATAGATCACAAAGGAAAACAAAAACAGACAAATGAAAAAGAGAGGACAAAAAAATAGAAAACAAAAGACAAAATGGCCAAAGAATCCAAACTCATCAATAACTACACTAAACGTAAATGGTCTAAACATACCCATTAGAAGACAGAATGGTAAAGAGGACTCTTAAGGATTGACTATATCCAAAAAGTAAACTTCAGATCAAAGGACATTCTTAGAAAGAAAGAAGGACTTTATATTATAAAAGTGTCAACCCACCAAAAGACATAGCAACTGTAAGCATATGTGCACAAAACAGTAGAACTACAAAATCTGTGAAGCAAAAACCTATAGAATTGAAAGAAAAACAAATATACAATTATAATTGGAAACTTCAACACTGCTCTCAACAATTATAGAACAACTAGGTATAAAATCAGCAAGGATACTCAACACTACCACCAACGAACAGAATCTAAGTGACAGCTATAGAAAACTACATACAAGCCGGGCGCGGTGGCTCAAGCCTGTAATGCCAGCACTTAGGGAGGCTGAGACAGGAGAATCGCAAGTTCAAAGCCAGCCTCAGCAATGGCGAGGTGCTAAGCAACTCAGTGAGACCCTGTCTCTACATAAAACACAAAATAGGGCTGGGAATGTGGCTCAGTGGTCGAGTGTCCCTGGGTTCAATCCCCAGTACCAAAAAAAAAAAAAAAGGAAAACTACATACAACAGCAGAAAACTCTATACAACAGCAGCAAAAACATATTCTTTTCAAGTACCCAAGGGATATACACCAAGATAAAGTACATCCTTGATTACAAAACAAACCTCAAAAAAATTAGAAGAACTGAAATAGAAGACAGAGTATGTCCTCTATTCAACATGAAAACAAACTGGAAGTCAATAACAGAAAGAAAACAAGAAAATATTCAAACACTTAGAAAACAGACAACATAACTTTTAAAAATCCATGGGTAGGGACTAAGGATATAGCTCAGTTGGTAGAGTGCTTGCTTCACATGCACAAGGCCCTGGGTTCAAGCCCAGCACCACAAAAACAAATCCATGGGTAAAAAGGATATCTCAGTAGAAATAAAAAATAATTTAAACTAAATGTGGATGATACTATAACACATAAAAATTTGGGGACGTGGTTAAGCAGTGCCTACAGGAAAATTTTAATGCTTGTATTAGAAAAGCAAAATAAACAGAAAATAAGCAGAAGAAAATAAATAGTAACAATCAAAGCCAAAGGGAACAAAACTGAAAACAAAAACAATAGAGAAAATCAAACAAACAATTGCAATTTCAAAAAGACCAATAAAACTGACAAACAAAAAAATAGAAGGTACAAATTGCTAACATCAGAAATAAAAATGAGAATATCACTAAAAACCCCACAGACATAGGAAGAATAACAAGGGAACACTACCAATGACTCTACCCACATAAACTAGACAACTTGAATGAAATAAATCAGATCCTCAAGAACCACAGACTAGGCCAGGCGTGGTGGCACATGCTTGTAATCCCAGTGGCTTACAAGCTGAGGCAGGAGGATCTCGAGTCCAAAGCCAGACTCAGCAACTTAGCAAGGCCCTAAGCAACTTAGAGAGACTCTGACTCTAAATAAAATATTAAAAAGAGCTGAGATGTGGCTCAGTGGTTAAGCATACCTGGGTTCAATTCTTGGTACTGAAAACACACACACACACACACACACACACACTACCATAGCCCACCCAATAAAAAGAGGTAATTTGAATAGTTCTGTATCTGTTAAGGCAATTGAATTTGTCATTTGAAAGTACATTAAGAAGAAATCTGCAGACCTGAATGAATTCACTGCAGAATTTAATCAAACATTGAAAAAAGAGTTAATATTAATCCCACACAATATCTTCCAGTTAATAGAAGAACACTTCTCAACCCAGTTTACAAAACCAGTGTTACTTTGATACCCAAACCAGGTAAAGTCAGTATGAAAAAGGAGAAAACGATAGATTCTTATTCCTCAAAAATCCTTAACATGACACTATCAAATAGTGTTCAACAATATATAATATAAACAGAATGACGTGATCTACCTGCATTATGGGGAATATGTTTCAAGATCCCCAGTGAAGCCTAAAACCACAGGCCTGAATCCTATTTATACTACACTTCTTTTTCCCTTTACATACATACCTATGATACAACTTAGTTTAGAAATTAGGCACAGTAAAAGATTAACAATAGCTAACAATAAAATGGAACAATTATAACATTATACCATAATAAAAGTTATTTAAAACCTATGAGTAGTTAATTTCTGGAATTTTCCCTCTAATATTTCTAACTTTGGTTGACTGCAGGTAACTAAAACCACAAAAAACCAAATCATGGATATGGGGCAACTACTGAATACACCATGACCTAGTTTATTTTCAGGGACACAAGTTTTGTTCCACATTCAAAAATCGATCCAGGGGCTGGGATTGTGGCTCAGTGGTAGAGTGCTTGCCTCACATGCATGAGGCACTGGGTTCGATCCTCAGCACCACATAAAAATAAATAAATAAAATAAAGATATTGTGTCCATCTACAACTAAAAAAAAAATCAATCCATATAATCCATCAGATTGACTGGCTAACAGAAAAATTACAAGATCCTGTCAATTGATGGAGAAAAAAAAATGACAAATGTTCAACACCCAAGAATGATTTAAAAACTCTCAGATTGATAGGAATATAAGAGATCTTCCTCAACTTGATAAAAAATACTATTTAAAAAACCTTCAATTAACATAATACTTGGTGGTAAAAGACTGGAAACTTTCCCCCCAAATACAAGAACATCCATCCATTCTGACCATTGCTATTCAGCTAGTGCCTGATGTTCCAGCCAGCACAATGCAAGAAAAGAAATACCTATATAGATCAGAAAGAAAGAAATGAAACTGTGGATAATATGATGGTCTACCAAAAAAAAAAAAACCGTTGGAATTTATAAAACAAACAAACGAAAATATTTAAAACAAACAAATTCAGCAAGATCACAGGATGAAAGATCAACCTGCAGAAATCAGTCACATCTCTCTATACTAGCAATAAATACATGGAAACCAAATATCTAAATATAGTGCCCTGTGCAACTACTCAAAAGATGAAATGCTTAGTTATAAGTATTAAAATGTACAGGACTTGCATAGTAAAAATTATAAGACAGCTGATCAAGGAAATCAAAGAAGTGAATAAATGGAAGATATTCCACACACATGAACTGAAGATTCAGCATAGCGAAGGGGCCAGTTCCCCTGTGGTTGATGTACAGGTCTAATGCAATCCCTGTTGAAATCCCAGCAATATTTTTGTAGACATGACACAGTTATTTAAAAATTTGTTTGTGCGGTGGCACACGCCTGTAAACCCAGCACTTTGGGAGGCTGAGACAGGAGAATCGCGAGTTCAAAGCCAGCCTCAGCAACGGCGAGGCGCCAAAAAACAAAATAGGGCTGGGGATGTGGCTCAGTGGTCGAGTGCCCCTGAGTTCAATCCCTGGTACAAAAATACATACATAAATAAATAAAAAATAAGAATTTGTTTGGATAGGTAAGGCAATTTTGAAAAAGAATAAAGAATTAGTCTGTCCAATTTCAAGATATAGAACTATAGGGTTAGACATAAGTGAATAGAACAGAATAGAGGACCCAGAAATGGCTCCATAAAAGCGCAAAGATGCAAAAGCAATTTGAAGGAGGAAGGATTGATTTTTAAATAAAAAGCACTGGAGTCGAAAAAATGAACCTTATACAGAATCTAATTCAAGACAGATGACATGCTAAATATAAAGTTATAAACCTCCAAAAAAAAAAAAAAGCCACACAGGAAAGGGTAGCACATGGGAGATCTTTGTGGTGACAGTTCTGCATCTTGACTGTGGTGGTGGTTACAGAAATCGACACAGTGGTAAAAGTACACAGACTTACACATGCACCCCGTGTAAGTGTCAAACTCCTGGTTTGAATGTCTTAAGTTTATCAGATATGACCACCGGGAAAACTGGGCAAAGGACCCCCGAGATCGCTCCATCCTATCTCAGCAATTTCCTGACAATCCCTAGTTATTTCCAAATTTTAAAAAAGTATGCATGAATGAATAGATAAATACATATGTACATACATACAAAGATGAGGTAAAGACAATTTCAGACAAACAAATCCAGAAAGCCTGTCACCCCCAAACCTGTACTATGAGAAATGCTTAAAGGAAATACTTCAGGAAGGAACACCAGATGGAACCTCAAATCGAACAGGAAGAAAGAATATTGTAAGTGGTAAATATGTGAATCTTACAAGATTAAAATTTTCTTTCTTTCAGTTTCTTTACAAAACAAACAACTTTGAAAGCGATTTTTGTTTGTACCAGCGATTAAACCCAGGGGTGCTTAACAACTGAGCCACACCCCCAGCCCTTTTTTATATTTTATTTAAAGACAAGATCTCATTGATTTGCTTAGGGCCTCAGTAAGTTGCTGAGGCTAGCTTTGAACTGATGATCTTCCTGCCTCAGCCTCCCGAGCCGCTGGAATTACAGGTGTGCATCACCATGCCCGACAAAAGCAAAAATGATTATATTGGGTTATGGGACGCAAGAAGTATATAAAAACAACACTGCCAAGGTCAGCAGTGAGGGTTAAGAGGAGCTATACTGTTGCAAAATTCTTAAAGTGTACATGAAGTTGTACAAATTCACTTTCAGTAGACTGACAAATTCAGGATGTAACCATTAGAGCAAACCCTGAAAACACAATACAAAAAGTTAAACTCAGAAAGTCTATTGAAATTTAAGTGGCAAATGAAAACTGAATTAAATAAAACACTAAAAATTTCAATTCAAGGGCTGGGGCTGTGGCTTAGTTGGTAGAGCGCTTGCCTTGCATGTGTGAGTCACTGGGTTCGATCCTCAGCACCACATACAAATAAATAAATAAAATAAAGATATTTTTTAAAAAAAATTTCAATTCAAAAAGATGGCTGAAAAGAAAAAAGAGAAGGAAAGAAAAAGGATAGACAAAGAGAAAACCAATAATAAAATGCAAGACACGTGTTTAACGATAGCAATCATCACATTAACTGCAGAGGACCCAGCACCACAATTAAAGCACAGAAATTATGAAATTGGGTTTAAAATGCAAAACACAACTCTATGTTGTCCATAAGAAGCACTCTTTCAACATAGACCGCAGAGATTTGACAGTTAAAAAAATGTAAACACAGATGCCGTATAACACTCAAGCCTAAGAAAGCTGCCATGGTTACAGTACTATTAGACAAAGTAAACATCATAATTACCTGAGGTACATATGGGGATCTCAAAGTTGTGAAAGTGTGTCAAGTCATCAGAAAGACATAACAATCTTAAGTGTGTATGCATTTTTTAAATTTTTTATTTGTTCTTTTTAGTTATACATGAAAGTAGAATGCATTTTGCCATATCATGCATTCATGGAGTATAGCTTCCCATTCTTGTGTTTGTACGTGATGTGGAGTGACACTGGTCGTGTATTCATATATGAACATAGGGAAGCATTGTCCAGTTCATTCTCCTGTCTTTCCTATTCCCAACCCCCCTCCCTTCCCTTCATTCCCTTTCTCTAATCCAATGAACTTCTATTCTTCCCTCCCACACCCCTTATTGTATATTAGCATCCACATAGCAGAGAGAACATTTGGCCTTTGGTTTTGGGGGACTGGCTTATTTCACTTAGCATGATAGTCTCCAGTTCCATCCATTTACTGGCAAATGCCATAACTCCATCCTTATTTATGGCGAGTAATATTCCAATCTGTATATATGCCACATATTTTTTATCCATTCATCTGTTGAAGGGCACCTACATTGGTTCCATAGTTTAGCTATGGTGAATCGAACTGCTATAATGATGTGGCTGCATCATTGTAGTATTGCTGATTTTAAGGTTTGGGTATAAGCCAAGGAGTGGGATAAATGAGTATGCATTTAGAGCTTCAAAATACATGAACAAAATTGACCAAACTAAGGGACAAATACACCAGACAAAACAACTATTAAACGTGTAGAATAAGGCTGGGGTTGTGGCTCAGTGATAGAGCACTTGCCTAGCATGTGTGAGGCACTGGGTTCGATTCTCAGCACCACATGTAAATAAATGAATAAAATAAAGGTCTGCCAACATCTAAAAAATATTTAAAAAAAAAAAACGTGTAGAATATCGCTACAATACCATCAACCATCTTGACTTAATCGACATGCATAAATACTGCCTAACGAGTGTGGACTACACACTCTTTTTAAATATGTCAGAGGCTTGCCAAGACAGATGTTGAGCTGTTAAGCCAATCTCAATGTCTAAAGTCTAAAATTTCGCATGTTATGTTCTCTGACTTCAATAGAATTAAACTAAAAACTCAAAAAAAATCTCTTTAAAAGTCCTAAAATATTGGGAAAGTAAACAACACAATTTTTTAAAAAATATCAAAGAAAAACATCCCAAGAGCCAGACACAATGGTGCACGCCTGTAATTCCAGCTACTCAGGAGGCTAAGGCAGGAGGATCATAAGTTCAAGGCCAGCCTGGGCAACCTGGTGAGACCCTGCTTCAAAATTAAGTTTTAAAAGGGCTGAGACTGTAGCTCAGTAGTACAGACAGCATCCCTGGGTTCAATTCCTAATATCACCAAACACACACACACACAAGAAAGAAGTATTTTAAACTCAATAATAGTTTCAACACTTCCAACTAATTTTTATGACATTCAGTTAACATAATGCTTAGAAGCATGTTTGTAATTTTAAATGATTATATAAAAGAGAAAGTTTTAAAAATCAGTTATGTAAGTTTCTACCTTAAAAACCTAGAAAAAAGAACACATCCAACGAAAGGAAATAATGTGAATATTAATGAAATAGAAAAAAAACTAACAAACTCAAAATTGGCTTCTTTGAGAAGTTAAGATATACTGTTAATAAGACTTAGGAAAAAAATAAGAGAAAGCACACATTATCAATATCAGGAATCAAAGAGGTGGTAACACCACCGTTCCTACAGGCATTACAAGGTTATTAAGGAAATATTAAGAAAATGTTTACTCAATATATTAGAAAATGTTTATGGAATGAACAAAGTTCATGAAAAACATGACTTTCCAAAATTGGCATGGTAAAACAGAAAGCCCGAATAGCCCCATGTTGTTTTTTGGTTTGGGGGTTTCTTTTGTTTGTTTGGTGTTGGGGTTTTGTTTTATTTTGTTTTGTTTTGTTTTTGTGGTGCTGGGGATTAGAACCAGGGCTTTGTGCATGTAAGGCAAGCACTCTATCAACTGAGCTATAGCCCCAGCCCCCTAAGTTTATTTTTAAAAAATGATTTTTTAAAAAAAAATCAAACTCTTCCCACAAACAAAACTCCAGGCCCAGATAAGTTTCCATTAGTGAGTTCTATCACACTTTTAGAGAAAAAATAATAATATCAATCATGTTCCAACACTCACAGAACATAACAAAGAAGGGACTACCTCCAAATCATTTTATGAGTCATAATCCTGATAAGGATGTTAAAAGGAAAGAATATTTATGTCCCTGATGAACTTAGACAAAAAATCTTTAATAAAATAAAGGAATTGCTATTTTTCTAATATTAATAACTAAATTATAATTTTAAATTATAATTATTTGAAACATGAGATAAACCGTTCTGTTTGTGTCCTTATATGGGAATCCCACAAGCCCTGATTTCGGCATACTGCCACTCAAAAGGTATTTAATAGCACAGAGCCATATTAACCCATGGGGAAGGATAATTAAGAAAGCACAGCTGAGCTGCAAAGGGCCAAGCCTTGCCATACAGGTGGGCTTCCAGGTCACTCTATAACAACCACATGCCCAGACCTTCCTTAGTACCCATGTGGAAAAGATTCCCAAGGAAGTGGTCGCAAACTTGGTTAAAAATAAATAAATAGGAAATGGTATTACTAGCTGCTAAATAAATGTTTGATTGATTGATTGACTATTTCAGAATTACTGAGTAAAATCCTAATAACCAAAATTGCTCTGGACCAAGGAATATGCTCATCAGGTGGATGTGTTGGTTGCTGCATGGCTGCTATCTCCCCCATAGTAAGACACTCAGTGACCCCAGTTCTTAGACCCTACATCTCTGTACCAACGCAATTCAGTGTATCATTTAAAAAAAAAAAAAAAAGCACCCTTATACTCAGCTGTTGTCTTCAGAAATAAGAGAACTATTTCAATTAATCCAAAAGGGGTTCACAGCCCAAGGGGTAAGACAGACGTCTGCTGGGGTATTACTTCTCTTTATTACTTCTCTTTATTTTCCATTTCATCTATAATAAGGAAAGAATGAAATTTAGCATTCCCCACTGGGAATGTGATTGACAGCTGTGCTTCTACATAATATACGTTAAAGGCGCATGAACAAGGATTTCCTACCTACAGAGATGTGAGATCAAAGCCTGAGGGTTCTCGAGGAGCCTTCAGGACTGACCAGCCTGGAAGGCTAATCAGCAGATGCTGGCTATGTGTATATACCTTCACAGTGTGGGAATCCAATCTGCGACAGAATCTGGTTCAAGGTCAGTTTGTTGCTCTCAAGTCCATGCAGTTGAAGCCATTTCTCGGATGAAATGAGACTCTGCTCAGCCAAGTCTATCTGCCTCTGCAGCTGCTGTTTAGAGCTCGTAGAAGATGGATCTGATTCCTCCATCTCCGAGTCAAGATGTAAGTCACTGGGACCTCCTGAGTCAAACTCGGACTTCCTGAAAACTTGAAAATAATCTCACATCAACAGAGGACTGGTTTACTAAAAATTATAGTACACTCATGATGTGGAATTCTATTTACCATTTAAAATTATAATATAGATGTATTTGTTTGCAAAGAAGTATCCACATATACTGCTGAGAGGTACTCATAAAATTCAATACACACACACACACACAGAAAAATCTAGAAGGATATATGCCAACAAGTTTTCCATAATTATCTCTATGTAGCAGAAGTATAGGTGTTTTTTGTCTTTTCTATATTGTTTCAATTTTTCTTTTTGCCTTTGCAAAAATGCATGTTGTTTTGTTTTGTTTTGTTTTGGGGTACAAGCGACTGAACTCAGGGGCACTTGACCACTGAGCCACATCTCCAGCCCTATTTTGTGTTTTATGTAGAGACAGGGTCTCACTGAGTTGCTTAGTGCCTCGCCATTGCTGAGGCTGGCTTTGAACTTGCAATCCTCCTGCCTCAACCTCCTGAGCTGCTGGGATAACAGACGGGTACCATTGCACCTGGCACATATTGTTTTAAATTGAACGTTTCTAAAATAGGAATTGCTTTTATAATCAGAAAATCTCTCCCCAGAAGCTGCATCACACATCTGTCTTCCAATTATAACCACACCTGACATTTTGCACCCACAAGGATATAGAAGATATACTCTGAGAGGGACGCATGATGGGAGAGGGAATTGGTGGCAGGCAGGAAGCAGGCCACAGCTCAGCCCCACCGGAATACACACACACATCTTCTCAGAGTTTGATTTTTCTGGGATTTCATTCTAAAATTGGACTGAAACATTCTGGCTCATAGAACCAGCTGTTCAGGGATCAACTGAACACAAAGCAATATGCAACCTATTAAACTCATCTCAACCTGCCCAAATAAAGTAGTGTACACAGGGAAGGGAGTAGCCACACTGTAATGCAATTTTTTTTTTTTTTTTTTTTTGGTACTAGGAATGAACCCAGGGGCACTTAACCACTCAGCCACATCCCCAGCTCTTCTTATATTTTATTTAGAGACAGGATCTCCTTAAGTTGCTTAGGGCCTCAGTAAATTGCTGAGGCTGGCTTTGAACTTGTGATCCTTCTGCCTCAGCCTCCCAAGCCTCTGGAATGACAGGCATGCACCAACATGCCTGGCTGTAATGCAATCTTAACCCACCACAACTGAGCAGGGCCTGGTGACTTGGAGGAAGTATGAAAAGTTCTGCTTACTATATCCAGGGTGTGATGCATAAAAATGGGTTCCCTGGACCATAAAACTTTTCAACAATTAAAATTATTCCCTTTTCCCATTTCTAAAACTCTCAACTGTCTTTCCTAAATCTCAGTGTTATGATGAAACCAGTCTTGAAAACTGGTATTGGGCCAGGTGCAGTGGCTCACGCATGTAATCCCAGCAGTTCAGGAGGCTGAGGCATGAGGATCACGGTTTCAAAGCCAGCCTCAGCAACAGTGAGGCGCTAAGCAACTGAGTGAGACCCTGTCTACAAAATAGAGCTGGGGATGTGGCTCAGTGGTAGAGTACCCCTGAGTTCAATCCCTAGTACCCCCTCCAAAAAATTAGTATTGGGTCCTCGTTCCCCCAGTGTTGAAGATTAAACACCGGAGAAAAATCAAGGCAAGAGCAAAAATCAAATTTTATTTAAAAGATAGAATAGACAGAATCTGTCTGTCTTCCGGAGAGGAGGGGTGCCAGAGCTGGTGCCTGTGGGATTGGGGGTGTCTTGCCCCTTTATAGATTTCAGGTTTCCTTTCTTCTCATGTCTACCCAACCAAGGCGGGAAGATAGCTGCCCAGGGGGTGTTGGGAAGCGTGATCCTCCCCTCCCCCCAGGCTGTCAGCAACCAGGTGAAGGGATGTGCCATCTACTCATTTCCTTTTCTTTGTTAATCAGCTACCCTTTCTTGGCCCGTCTCACTGACGTGGAAATTCAGTCAAACACAAAAATCAGCTGGACCCAAGCCAGGCAGGTTTTTGTGAAGAGAAGTTAATAGTGTAGTAATTAGTAAACACTTATTTAACATCGCGGTATGTGCAGTTATAATAACCTTAAGAGGCAGGCACTACTCTTATTCCCTCTTTGTAGATGAGGAATCCGAGATAGCACAATCTCACAGTTGGTAGCAGGTGTAGCTGCAATTCTAACCCAGGCCATTCGCCCGGGTATCTGTGTTCTGTGGCTTTTCTTATAACAGACACAAGGGCAGCAGCTTCCACAGGCTGTCCAGGCACTGGGGCAGAGTCCTTGATGAGCACTGGCCCACACTGTGAGCAATGCGCTTACACTTGAGCAATTGGAAGCTCTGAGAATTTAAAGAACTTGATTGCAAGTTCTGCCACGGCCAGTCAGTGGCAGGAGCGAGTCAAAGCTATTACTTGACTACTTTTTTTTTTTGGTACGGGGGATTGAACTCAGGGGCGCTGGACCACCGAGCCACAACCCCAGCCCTATTTTTTTGTGTGTGTGTTTAATTTAGAGACAGGGTCTCACTGAGTTGCTTAGTGCCTCGTCATTGCTGAAGCTGGCTTTGAACTTGCTTCTCCTGTCTCAGCCTCCCAAAGTGCTGGGATTACAGGCTTGCCCCACCGCGCCCGGCTGACCATCTTTGGAGCCCACGTCCTCCAGTCTGATTCTATGGGACAAGCCTACAACTGTGTTCCAGGAGGAGCCCATTCTCTTAGGGTTCCTGGTCCTCATCCAAGACAGTCAGCCTTAACCTTTGTATCCTTCATATATGTTGACTTCCAAAGGCATACACATTTGTATCGTTGAAGAACTCACTTTATTTCTACCAGGTTCAATTTGATTAATATGTTACAAGATTATTTGGAGAACATAATATAGGAGCAGAAAAGTTTAGAATTCAAACTGAGTGTAAGCCGGTTATGCCACTTTAGGAAGTGATTTCACCTCTTCACCATAACAACACAGCAGCACACCCTAACCCCAGGCTACTAGAAGCTTCTAAAGTGATGTTGTAGGATTATGCATGGATAAGCACTTACTGCATAGAAAGGGCTGTGAGCAAAGAAACCATCTAAAAGTCATTTTCCAGTTTTTTTGTGTTTAATTTAGAAACAGGGTCTCACTGAGTTGCTTAGCGCCTCGCTGCTGCTGAGGCTGGCTTTGAACTTGCTATTCTCCTGTCTCAGCCTCCCAAAGTGCTGGGATTACAGATGTGCACCACTGCACCCGGCTGACCACCTTGTTATGTTTGGAGCCCACCTCTTCCAGTCTGATTCTATGGGACAAGCCTACAGCTGTGTTCTAGTATTGTGTTTTACTTCATGACATCTACTTTTTTTTTTTTGGTACTGGGAATTAAACTCAGGCACTCCACTGAGCCACATCTCCAGCCTATTTTGTATTTTATTTAGAGACAGGGTCTCACTGAGTTGCTTAGCACCTCACTTTTGCTGAGTCTGTCTTTGAACTGCCGATCCTCCTACCTCAGCCTCCAGAGCCTCTGGGATGACAGGCATGTGCCACTGCACCGGGCTAATGACATACACTTTTACTTCAAGCACTTCTTAATCCAAAATTCCCAGTCATTTTGAACTACGGAAGTTCAGAATAAATCACAGATGCATGAGAACAAGGGCAGATCAATATACTTCTCTTTTCTTTCAGAGAATCTGTCCACAAAGGCTACAGCTGAAATTCTTTTAAATTGGGTCAATTGTTCCTATAGAAACAAGAAAGGGAAGCTCAGAAGAAAGATTTCTTTACTATTTCATCATTTCCAGTTAATCTTTCTCTTCCCTAAACTACTCTGACCTCCTACATTCTTGCCAGAGGGAGCTACATGTCTTGAGTTTAAAAGGAAAGAGGTTTAATTTATTTATTTCTGCTTTCAAATTTGAATTGCATTTAAAAGGATACATTCTTGATTCTAAACCAAAGGTAGCCGAATTCCCTAGCTTAGCTCAAGTACAGATCCTCAGTTCCTTTTGGGATCATCTGACTTTTTTAGTTTTTAAAAAGTGGGAATGGCTCTATGGCATCTGAGAACCTGTAGGGTTCATTCTGACTCAGACCTCAGCTCTAGGGTTTGACAGCCTGACAATACCTGTACTGTCACAAATGAAAGGAAGTGGAAAGTGAACATAGCCAGAGAAAACAAGGAAGAAAAGAGAAAGGGCCTCTCCCAACAGGAGGGCTCTTCTACTGAAATGGGATAAAACTATTCTAAGAGCAAGGAAACCAGCCTGGAGCCAGGACTTAGCCAAGGACTCCCCACCCCACCAACACAGGCCCCCACCCATGTTTTCCCACTTCTAAGCTGATCTCCAACATTGTATGGGGAGTCTCAGCCTCCAGGTCCAGTGCTGAATGCTGCCTCTCGGAATCCAGTCCACAACCTCTCCCTGGGAAAGCTCTCAGTTTGCTTTGATACTTCATCTCTATGGCCTTGGACACTTCCGGTGTGTCCTCTCTAGACTAAAAGAAGGTTCCATGGCTGCACTGGCAAACTCTATGAAGTTTCTCACACAGCACCCTATGTACAGCAAGCATGTTGTGTGAGTGCTGAGATGAATCCAATCAATCATTCAGAACTACTGACAGAATCCTGATATATTTTTTTTTTTCAAACAAGGTAAAGATTCACAGTCCTAAGGAGACTGGGAAACAGCTATCTTTTTAACTATAGACATTATATTCTGGACATAAGTATACTATTTATTTAGTAGTACTATTTAGGTTTTATCATGTGAGGTTACTACAAATTGGGGGAAGGAAGAACCCAGAAGTCAGAACACAACACATCCCATTTGAACATCGCCCAGTTTTAAAAGTGATCTCAAGAATCATGGAATTTGAAGAAAGAGGAAGGGATTCCCTGAGTAAGAGGAGGAAGTGAAAGAGGAAAAGATGCAAGTGAAAGCCTGAGCTGAAGCCATGGGAGGCAAAGCTTTGGGGGGAAATAGAAAGGTTATGCTGGCTTATGAACAAGGGCTCCAACCAAAGCAAGTAGGGGCTTTATGTTCTGCCGGCCCTGCTGGACTTCTGCCAGTACTGGGCACCCAACTTTTGCCCCACAGATGCTTTGGGGTGGTGGGAGTCCCATGCCCTCCGAGGTCATGTCCTACGCAGTCAGAGCAAGGCAAGACATAGAGTTCATTAATTCGCCTTCAGCATTTGGTAAGCTTTATGATCAGCCTCCCAAACTTCCTATCTTTGGCAATTTCTAAAAAAGAGGTCTAGGCTAGGTGGATCGATCTTGTGACCTATGTGAATTCTCAATCATCACACTCCCAGAAGAAAGGACACTGAGCCCACACTCCCTGATGTACTTTGCTGCAATTGCTTCGTCCCCATTTTTCAGCCCTCAAAAAGCCAGGCCAGGCTGAGATCATCGGGGCCAAGTGTTGGCAGCTGTGAGGAGACTCAAGTGGACGGTCCCACCATTGGGAAAACAGGGGCAAGAAAAGAAAACCTGAGAATAATTGGAGAACTTTAGGGGGTAAATCATTGCTGAGAAGAAAGATGCGGACAGCTCGAGGCGATGAAACTAAAACTAAAACTAAATGGAAACTGAAACTATTAAGTTTTATTCCCATATAAAAAGAGTTAAAGTGGCGTGATTGTGTGGAATGGGAGGCAGTCCGAGGCCCTTCCAGGGCTGAACTCTGTGGAAAGCTTTAAGGCAAGCAGATTACTTTGAGGTTTTTGACTATTTATATTTATAATTATTTATTCGAAATAAATTTCTCCTGGCTCTCCTATTACCTCCAAAGCCCAAGTGGACTTTGTCATCTTACGTTGCACTGTGGCATAGACAGAAACCAGGGGAGCTCGTTCTGCACCCCAGAGGCTGAGCTTCCCCTGGGAGCAAGGTACAGGGGCCAGCTCTGTGGGGCAAGATGGGCGGGTACCTGTCTCTGGGCTTGACCTACAACCAGTTAAGTGAGCATGGGGAGGTCGCTGAGCATTTGGGGGGACTTCAGTTCAGCTTGGAAACTCTGGATCCTTCCAAGTTTTCCCCCACGCAACCTGATGGAAGGCTCAGCGCCTCGCAGGTCCTGGCATGGTAGAGATGGTGTCCCGCACTTACTAGGCAATGTCAGATGGAAGGCCAGCGGCTCCGTTCAGCGGCCCCCCACCCACCCTCCAGGGCCCATCTGACCCGAGAGGGCGGGCGCGGGAAGCATCTTGCTAATGGACCAAGCCCAGGTTCCCCGCCGGCCGCGCGAAGGTTCAGCAGGTCGATCTCTGTTGTCCGCGGCGTCGCTGCGGTTGCTCGGACACAGCCAATCACGGCGCGGCTCGCGCCCCGGCCCCGCCCACAGGGCGCGCCCCACGCAGAGGAGATCCTGCGAAAGGTGGGATCGCGGATGCCCGCCACCGAGGAACCCTCCTCGCGCAGGGGCCACGCCCAGGGGACAGAGCGGATGACATTGTCCCCTGTGCCTACTGTCACCGGAAATATTAGCAGTGGCGAATATGAATGAATTAAGTGAACAAATAAATACGCAGAGAGCCCGGGTGAGGAGCCAGGCTGCAAGCACTCGCCCCTGCGTCGTTTGGTTGAATTTTCCCCTCAACGCTGTGAAGAGTATTCTCTTCACTGTGCAGTTGAGGGAAAGAAATTTAAAGTAATAGGGTCGGTAAATAACAGAAGTTCAGCCACGAGACCTGAGTGGAGCCAAGACAGAAGGAACCGGGAGCTGCAACTTTGCAAATTTGCACTGTTACAATTGCAACGTTACGATGTTGCAATGTTTACTTTGGGCTGAAGTTACAAAAAAAAAAAAAGATTCTTATCTATGAGATATTAACATTCCTATAGGGAACTGGGAGCAGTGGCACACGCCTGTAATCCCAGCGGCTTGGAAGGCTGAGGTAGGAGGATTGCGAGTTCAAAGCCAGCCTCAGCAATTTAGCGGGACCCTAAGCAACTTAGCAAGATCCTGTCTCTAAATAAAATATTTTAAAAAGGGCTGAGGATGTAGCTCAGTGGTTAAGCACCCCCTGGTTCAATGCCTGGTACCAAAAAAGTAAAATAAATTCCTGTAGGTATTATTTCTCCCCTTCAGCTTTTTTTTTTTTTTTTAATTTTTTTATTTTTGGTACTGGAGATGGAACTCAGGGGCACTCGACCACTGAGCCACATCCCCAGCCCTATTTTGTGTTTTATGTAGAGACAGGGTCTCACTGAGTTGCTTAGCACCTCGCTGTTGCTGAGGCTGGCTTTGAACTCGCGGTTCTCCTGTCTCAGCCTCCCTAAGTGCTGGGATTACAGGCGTGCGCCACCCTGCCCGGCTCCTTTGTTGGCACTTTTGAGGAAGGGGATTTTGGTCATCATGGGCAACCTTAGGAGAGGTGAGTCGGGCTGAGGGAAGGCAGAGTCTCAACAGACATCTGTCTACATAGATGTTTCTTGACCCACAATGGAATTACATTCACAATAAATTTCTTATGATAAATCAAAAACATTGTAAGTCAAAAATGCATTTATCTGGGCACAGTGGTGCACACCTGTAATCCCAGCAACTCAGGAGGCTGAAGCAGGAGGATCACAAGTTCAAAGCCAGCCTCAGCAATTTAGTGAGGCCCTAAGCAACTTAGAGAGACCTTGTTTCAAAATAAAACATTGAAAAGGGCTGGGGATGTTGCTCATGGTTAAGCACCCTGGATTCAACTCCTAGTGCCCAAAAAAAAGAAAGAAAGAAAAGTACTTAATCTATCCAATTTACCATACACCATAGTTGAGCAACACAGCACACTGTAGAGTGTCAGCTGCAGTCAGCTACTCCCCCGATGAAGGTAGGACTGCCTAGTGTCACAGCATCTGATACCCCGTAGCACTAGCCTAGAAAAAGACCCAAATTCCAGACTCAGATGTAGGTTCTACTAAATGCCTATCACTTTTGCTCCTCCCTAAAGTTGAAAAGTCACAAATTGAACATCCTCAGTCAGAGACCACCTATGCTTGATGTTCTTGGGTCCAGTATTTATTATTTGGGGATAGAGTACAGGATTCTGGCTGTCACTCTAGCAATTTTCATGAGGAACAAAGCTTTTAGACATAAGTCTTCCATCCTTGATCATTACAGTGTTCACTTCTACCAGATGGAATCAACCCTTATGAAAAATAGACAGAGCCTGGCACGGTGGCACACACCTGTAATCCTAGCAATTCAGGAGGCTGAGCAGGAGGATCATGAGTTCAAAGTCAGCCTCAGCCACTTAACAAGACCCTGTCTCAAAATAAAAAATAAAAAGAGCTGAGGTACAGCTCAGTGGTAGAGCAACTCTGAGTTGATTCCCAGAACTGGGAAGAAAAAAAAACTAGAATTTACTGAATGCAAGCAATGTTCTAAGCACTTTAAATATATTACCTTGTTTAATACTTAGAAAAACTCCACAAGGGAGCAACTATAATATTCCCATTTTATAGATAAATAAACTGAGACATAAGATTAAGTGACTCCAGGACTACTTCCTAATAGTTTCAGAATTTGAATCCCGGCTCCCTGACTCCACACTCTCTCCTCTTAATTATATATTGTATTGATCAATTGTTGGTTTTCATTTGCTCCAAAAGGAATTTTGGGTCATCTCAGTAGAAGTGTTCATTTAGAGCTGGATATTAAACCCCCAGCAAAACTCCCCTGAATGGATTTATAACAGGATACATTTTCATTTCAAATGACATCAAGCAAGTTTATTTCCTAATTCTCCTTCTCTCCCACAGGGCTTGCTAACAACTCCTTGGCCACGTGGCGTTGCTCTGGAAGGAACTAGATGCCTTGCAGGCCATCTACCATATCCCAATAATAAATTAAGAAGACACAAACAATATTTTATATAAACACCAACAGTCCCACATGCTTGAAAATTCTAAATCACTCTTCAAAATAGACACCAATATTAAAACTTGGTAAAGACCTTACTCCTGGGATGAGCTTTTGAACATATGGAAATGGCGTTCAGGAATGGGATGAATCTTGCCTTGTCCTGGTCCTCCTTATCCTAGGTGGCTCCAGCCCTAGTCCAAGGTGACCTGCAACCCTGTGTGAGCACAAGAATGGGCACAGGCTAGACCCTCCCTCCTTCTGTGCTCAGATCTTTGTAACAGTTTCTTCCCAAGCCTGGAGGGGAAATCTGGACTGCCAGTGCTTACCTGAGATCAAGAGGGAGAGGAGGGTCTGCAGAAAGAAAGCAAATAACTGGAGGGAGAACCACACTAGGGCCCATAACACATGAACTTGGCACCACCAACATCCTGGAATCTGATCCACTTACAACAGGATGCCCCTGCTCCTTAAAGACTGAGGAAAAGAGAGGAAAGAAAGGAAAAGAACACTAGAAGACAGAACACTCCCATTGATGAATCTAAACATAAAATTCCTAGGTAAAATGCCAGCAGATCAAATTCAATAGAATATGGTTTAAACAATTGCTTTAAAAGAAAAAAAACCAGGTATTGAATGCAGGAGCACTCAACCATTGAGCCACATCTGCAGTCTTTTTTAGTTTTTTATTTAGAGACAGGGTCTCAGTACATTGCTTAGGGCCTCAGTAAGTTGCTGAGTCTGGCTTTGAACTTGCAATCCTCCTGCCCCAGCCTCCTGAGCCACTGGGATTACAGGTGTGCACCACCATACCCAGCTAAACAACTGTTTTCTGGAGAGTGGGGATTAAATCCAGGGGCGCTTAACCACTGAGCCACACCCCCAGCCCTATTTTATATTTTATTTAGAGACAGGGTCTCACTAAGTTGCTTAGTGCCTCGCTTTGCTGAGGCTGGCTTTGAACTGGCAATCCTCCTGCCTCAGCCTCCCAAGCTGCTGGGATTACAGGCGTCAGGCGTGCGCCACCATGCCCACCTAAACAATTGCTTTTTAAAATGTAAAAATGCATACCTTTCTGACAAGCAATTCCACTTCTGGGTTTCTGCAGAACAGAGGTCTTCTTTTGGGGTTTTGTTGTTTTGTTTTGGGGCTTGGGGGAGGTGGGTTTTTGTTTGTTTTGTTTTGTTTTGTTTTGTTTTGTTATTTTGCAGTACTGGAAATTGAACCCGGGGCCTCACCAGGGCAAGTGTCCTACCACAGAGCCATACTCTCAGCCCTCTTTTCTTAAGACTTCTTAAGGTTAGTAAAGATTCTTGTCATGGCTAAGGCCTCCATGGGGCAAGGTGGGACCCCTTGGCCCTCACCCACCCAGGGCTCTGCACAGCAAAGGCCCCTGGCCCCACCTCATCGCTCGGTTGTCAGGAGTTGGCCTCCCTACTCCAAGCCCTGAGCCCAGGCATATTGCTCAGCTTCACACATGTCCTTCTTGCAATCAGTGAATGAGCCAGGTTTCTTGAATCATTGACACATAATGGAAAGAAGAAACTGTTTATTTTTAACTGTAGTGAAAGTTTAAACAAAGTTTCCAGGAAGTCTTTATTCAAATGTCATTTGTCTCTGGAAGTCTTCCTTAACGGAAAAGGTGGTTTTAAAAGGTGGCCTGCAGAGTAGATTTCTTCCTCTCTCCATGCAGAGCTTTTTATCTTCCTGTTGAATGCCAAGCCCCAAGCCTTTGCAAGGCTACAGGCCAAGCCTTTACAGCTCCCAACTGAGGTTCTGGAAAGAATAGAACAAGGAGTGAAGGATAAATAATGTGAAGAAGAGATTTCATAGAGCCATCCTGTGAAGAATAAATTCATGCAAAGAAATGAAGCCAAAAAAAGCAACTGTGACTCCATTTGCTGAAATGAGCCTGTTCGTTGGCTGTATAAACTCAAGTGCCTGGTGCCTGGGGCATGATATGGATTGGATGTTTATATGTACCCCCAAATTCATATGTTGGAATCTAATTCCCAGTATTTGAACGTGGGGCCTTTGAAAGTAGCTAGGTCACAAGGGTGGAGTCCTCATGATGAGACTGGTGTTCTTACAAGGAGAAGCCAGAGAGCTCCATCACTCTGTCCACCATGTGGGGACACAACGAGTAGTTGGCATGCTGCAATCCCAAAGAAGGCCTTCTCCAGAACCTAGCCATGCCGGCACCCTGAGCTCAGACTTCCAGCCTCCAAAACTGTGCAAATTAGATTTCTGTTGTTTCTAAGTCACCCAGCCTCTGGCACATGGCTCTATCAGCCTGAACAAAGTCAGGGCATATTGTTCTATTCGCTTACCATATACATGGGCACTTTAGTGACTGCACAATTGTAGCAAGATAGTCCTTCTTTTAACTAGAACTTACAATTGGAGGCTTATAAACCAGTCATTGTAAACCTGACAAATAGGAAATGTTGGGAGTGGTGACCAAATTAAGGTTCTTGAGCTGTCTTGGGACTGAGGCAATGCCTCTCCTGGGAACTCTGGGTGTGAAGGCACTGATTAAAGATTGCCCAGTTGCTATGGTGACACCTTGTTCAAAAAGAGGTTCTGTGCTAGCCACAGAACTATTAGTTTTTGACCTTGAAGTTCAGACACCAGCTGTCTAGGGGTAGAAAATTATGGATGCAAGCTGATAATCATAATTGGGCTACTCATACCTATGATCTTGGTTCTGTTTGTTTTGAAGAAACTCTCACAATAACCCTTTCAATGTTAAAACTTATATAATAAATGTGCTGAGCTGATTCTGGGTCACTATCTCCCTACCAGGGTTTAGTAATCCACCAAGCCCCAGATTTTTCTCTATTTTTGTGTCTGTTTGTCTTCTCTTCATCCCCTCACCACCCATCCTCTGGTACTTGAATGAATGGCCAAGCAGTTCACAGCATGGAAAATGGCCAAGCAGGTCCTGCAGCATGGAAAAAGGAGGAAGATGGCCAAAACCATAAGTGGTAGCCGAGGTGCCAAGGAAGCCCCTGTGCTGGCCCTACCCTGAATGGCCACAGCCAGCAGCTTCAACTTTCCCCATGGCTGGGCATCTATGTGCCTTTGGACCTCCTTGACGTGCTGGTCTGGAGTTTAAGGAAGAGCATCAGGGGTTCCCATGCTTAGGAGAGCAGCCACTGAAGACATCCTCTCCTACCCCAGCCCAGGTTTGATGAGACTAAAACTGGGTCCTGGATATAGAATTTTAACATGAGTGCATCTCTAAGAGGGCTTGTGTTTCCTTCCCCCAGTTAGGCATCAAGTTGCCCCTTCACCCCCTTTTCACTGAGCTCTTCCTTGACCAGGACCCTGGAGATCACAGACATCTCCTCCCTCCCCCAGCTCTCTGCCCCCCTTCCCTGCCGGGCCCTTCTTCATAGCACACATCTCCAGCTGTCTTGTACAGCATTGGTCATTTTGCTTTGGTCTGTCTCTCCACTCTTTGTCAATTTTGCTGCATATCTGCAGGGCCTGGGACAAGGCCTGGTAGGCAATAGGCCCCCAGTGTGTCTTTGTGAAAAGATGTGAGCAGCCTAAATCCAGCTGCTCTTCTTTTAAAGAATGTTTTGGCAGGGTGACCACTTCATCAGACTAACTGTGCTTGTCAATATGCTTTGAGCAGAGGATCCCACGGAAAGACTGGTCTTCCTCTCAATGCATAGAAACAGAAGGATCAGCTAGGGGCTGCTATGGAAGATTTAGATCAGGGAGAATGGTGCTCAGTGCTGTAACAAGTGAATCCAGACATCTAGACTGCTTCAAGCACAATGGAAGATTGTATCTTCTTCAGATAGAGTCCATAAAGTAACATTCCTCCAAGCAGCAATCTGAGGACCCAGGCTTCTGAATGTCTTCTGGCTCCACCATCTTTGTTGTTGTTGTTCTAATTAGTTATACCTAACAGCAGAATGCATTTCAATTCATTGTACACAAATGCAGCACAACTTTTCATTTCTCTGGTTGCACACGATGTAGAGTCACATCATTCATGCAATCATACATGTAGCTAGGGTAATGATGTCCATCTCATTCCACCATCTTCCTATCCTCATGCCCCCTCGCCTCCCCTCCCTCTCCTTTGACCAATCCAAAGTTCCTCCATTCCCTGCCTCCCATCATGGATCAGCATCCATGTATCAGAGAAAACATTTGGCCTTTGATTTTTTGGGATTGGCTTACTTCAATTAGCATGATATTCTCTAACTCCATCCATTTATCTGAAAATTCCATAATTTTATTCTCCTTTAATGCTGATTAATATTCCATTGTGCATATATACCACAGTTTCTTTATCCATTCATCTGTTGAAGGGCATCTAGGTTGGGTCCACAGTTTAGCTATTGTGAATTGAGCTGTTATGAACATTGATGTGGCTTGTCACTACAATATGCTGATTTTAAGCCCTTTGAGTATAGACCAAGGAGTGGGAAAGCTGGGTCAAATGGTGGTTCCATTCCAAGTTCTCTCTAAGAAATCTCCATACTGCTTTCCAGAGTGGTTGTACCAATTTGCAGTCCCATCCACAATGTATGAGTGTGCCTTTTCCCCCACATCCTCACCAACACTTACGGTTACTGATATTCTTGATAACTGCCATTCTAACTGAAAGGAAATGAAATCTTAGAGTAATTTTGATTTGCATTTCTCTAATGGCTAGAGATGTTGAATATTTTTTCATATATTTGTTGATCAATTGTATATCTTCTGAGAAGTGTCTGTTCAGTTCCTTAGCCCATTTATTGATTGGGTTATTTGGTTTTTTTTTTTTTTGGGTGTTGAGTTTTTTGAGTTCTTCATATATCCTGGAAATTAGTGCTATATCTGATGTGCATGTGGCAAAGATTTTCTCCCACTCTGTAGGCTCTCTCTTCACATTATTGATTTTTTCCTTTGCTGAGAAGAAGCATTTTAGTTTGAATCCATCCCATTAATTGATTCCTTGCACTTTAGGAGTCTTGTTAAGGAAGTAAGGTCTTAATCCAACGTGACGAAGATTTGGGTCTACTTTTTCCTCTATTAGGCACAGGGTCTCTGGTCTAATTCCTAGGTCCTTTATCCATTTTGAGTTGAATCTTGTGCATGGTGAGAGATAGGAATTTATTTTCATTTTGTTGCATATGGGTTTCCAGTTTTCCCATCACCATTTGTTGAAGAGACTATCTTTTCTCCAATGTATGTTTTTAGTGCCTTTGTCTAGTATGAGATAACTGTGTTTATGTGGGTTTGTCTCTGTGTCTTCTATTTTGTATCATTGGTCTACATGTCTGTTTTGGTGCCAGTACCATGACGTTTTTGTTACTATAGCTTTGTAGTATAGTTTAAGGTCTGGTATTGTGATGCTTCCTGCTTCTCTCTCCTTGCTAAGGACTGCTTTGGCTATTCTGGGTCTCTTATTTTTCCAAATAAATTTCATGCTCGCTTTTTCTATTTCTATTTCTATAAGAAATGTCTGTGGGATTTTAATTGGAATTGCATTAAATCTGTATAATGCTTCAAGGATGTTCTCTTTTACCATTTCTATTCAACATAGTTCTTGAAACTCTAGCAGAACAGTTAGACAGACAAAAGAAATTAAAAGATAGGAATAGGAAAAGAAGAACTCAAACTATTACTATTTGCAGATGACATGATTCTATATTTAGAGGATCCCAAAAATTCCACCAGAAAACTTCTAGAATTAATAAATGAATTCAGCAAAGTAGCAGGACATAAAATCAATAACCATAAATCAAATGCATTTCTATACATTAGTGATGAATCCTCTGTAAGAGAAATTAGGAAAACTATCCCATCCACAATAGCCCCCCAAAAAATAAAATACTTGGGAATCAATCTAACAAAAGAGATGAAAGACTTCTACAATGAAAATTAGAGAACACTAAAGAAAGAAATTGAAGAAGACCTTAGAAGATGGAAAGATCTCTCATGTTCTTGGAGAGAAGAATTAATATTGTCAAAATGGTCATGCTACCAAAAGCACTATACAGATTTAATGGCTCCACCATCTTGAGCAATGATGTTGAAAGTGTTTGTCTCCACCAATCTAGCAAAAGGGAAAGAAAGCTGGAGAGTGTCAGGGGGAGGTTTTTATGGGGCAGACCTAGAAGAGACATTTGTCCTTTTTATGTAAACTCCATTGGCTACCACGGAGTTCAATGGCCACACTAACTACTAGAGAGTCTGGATATGAGGGCTAGCTGAGCACTCAGGAAGGAGAAAGAAATGTGTAGACAGTCAGCCAGTCTCTGCCATGCAGGCTCTGAACTGGCCTCCCCTCAGGCTCCTTACAGGGTTAACCCAGCACCACAGAGCGACCACAGCACAGTCGGTTCCCAGGACTGGCAGGTCAGTGATATGCAGGTCCTGCTCCAGCCAACTGCATTCCATATTTATCATATCAGATATGCTCATTTTCAAATCTACTGAAACTGGTTAGACTTTTGTTATGTGATTTAATAAAATTAGCAGAAAATAAGTATTAAAGGGGAAAAAATGACATGTCTACGAGACTCAGGATGAGTGCTTTGGAAATACCACACCACTGTCTTAGTCCATCTTCTCTTACTCTAACTGAATACGGGCCTGGGAAATTTATAAAAAAAAGAGGTTTATGTTGCCCATGGTTCTGGGGACAGGGTAGTCAAGGTCAGGTCAACATATCTGGCAAGGGTTCCATACTGTGTCATAACATGACAGAGGGCATCACACAGTAGCAGCATGTGTGAGAGAAGCCAGCAAGAGCTGGCCAAAGCTAAACTCACTTTATAACAACCTGACCTAGTGGTAACTAATCCAGTCTCATGAGACCGAGAACGCACTCAAGAAGGCATTAATCCATTCCCGGGGCTCCACCTCCATGACCTAAACACCTCCCACTAGGCCACGCCTCCCAACATTGCCACAATGGGACTAAACCTCAGCATGACTTTTGGTGGGGACAAATCTTATTCAATCCATAACAGTCATGAAATAACTGCTATGACTTTAGGAGTAGGTGAGACCCTACTACATGACTGGGGACAGGAAATAAGGAGTCACATAAATCCAGAAGTGTTCAGATCTCAAACTATCTTGTATCTTTAAGCTCCAGTTCCACTTTATGGAGAGTGGAAGTAGAAATCATTGTTGTCTGGGTGTAATATTTGAAATAAAGAAAAGAAACTCTGACCAGTAGACACATTTTCGAAGAAAGAAATCTTGACCCTGATAAAAGCTTAAGAAAAAGGAAAATGATGCTCATTCAGATATAAAAGTGAATACGTATAAAAGACTTTATTACATGGATCAGATGAAGGAATGGGTAAATGTCATAACCCTTCAAAGAAAGCATCAAAAAAGAACAAATTTATAACGAGTCATGTGGAATTGAAAGTATAAATGGACACAGACCGACTCTTCTCCTGGGGAGAAGAAAGTCAATCTCGAGCCGACAGGATAGTTTGCATGTCTCTCAGTTATCAGCAAAGTATAGATTTTTAAAATAACTCCAACAGATCAACCTGATAAGACAGAGGGTGCACTATTAATAATGCATAGTTTTCCACTAAAGCATAATTTTTTTTCCTGCAACCTGACATCAAAACACTGGAGAATATATGAGCCAAGTGAGAGGAAGTTGGCAAGATCTGTGTGTCATTTTTTGGTAATGGTTCCTACATTTTCAATTAACTGGTTAACAATTGTCCCCAGTTCCTTAAATCAGAAAGTTTCAGTTACAAGTCTTTCATGAGTCTTCTTTCACTGGGCAAAAGAAGTAAAGAAAAGGTTTGATGTTTCCTAGTTTAAAAAAACAAAACAAGAATTGATTCTCTTTTCCAACTGTAGGAACCTGAAATATGAGCATTAAACATATAGGCATTGGGAGACACTAGGTAAAGCAAACCCAGGACTTCTCTGTACTACGTTTTGCAATTTCTTGTGAACAGAATTATTTAAATAAAATGGCTTAAAAACAAAAATAAATAAATGAATAAATAAATAAAAGCCAGGCAGGTGGAGCACACCTTTCATCTCAGCTACTTGGGAGGCCAAGGCAGGAGGATCCCAAATTTGAGGCCAGCCTTCACAACTTAGCAGGATTGTCTCAAAATAAAAATTAAAAAGGACTAGAGATGTAGCTCAGTGGTACAGCCTTGCCTAGTATGGGGGAGGCCCTGGGTTCAATCTCTAATACCAGAAGGGAGGGGGGCAGGGAAGAAAAGAACACAAGACAGCATCAGGAGACACCCCCAAGGATACCCCCTTCCCCTCCAGTGGCACAAGAGAAAGTTGTCTGTCAGGGACAAGGATCAAGCAGTCAGAGAGGGTGCTCTGCACATTCAAGACTAGGATTAGTAGTTTTTACAGGAGACAGCATTTTAAGTTACAAAACCAAAAGAGCCTTAGCAGGTGGGGTGTGGAGAACTTAAACCTGATACAAGTCCATCTTAGTAGATGGAACTCATTCCTTTTTACTGGTTTTAGTTTTCAATTTTCAGGTCTTATCTTGTCAGATGTCAAAAAAGAATTATAGCAATCGCATCAATGTCAATGCCAACTTCCTGGTTTTGATAGTGCACTACAGTTATAGAAGGTGTCACCCTTGGAAGCTGAGGGGAGAGTATGGGGAACTCTCACTGCTATTTTTATAACTTCCTGTGAGTCTAGTTACTTTAAAATAAAAGTAAAAAAAAAAAAAAAGAACAGTGGTACACATTTCAAGGCTTACATAGATGACTTCATGAACTTTTGCTGACTGTATCTTATTCCTGACAGGCAGAACTGTAACTTTTTTAAAGGGAGCTACCAGGGATTGAACTCAGGGGCACTCAACCACTGAGCCACATCCCCAGCCCTATTTTGTGTTTTATGTAGAGACAGGGTCTCACTGAGTTGCTTAGCGTCTCGCTGAGTTGCTGAGACTGGCTTTGAACTCATAATCCTCCTGCTCCAGCCTCCCGAGCCACTGGGATTACAATGTAATTGTAATTGAATTAAAATCACTTCTTTATCAGTGTATTCAAAGATCTGCAGGAGACTTCTTTCCACGTGCGCAAGTCTAAACCCAGCCTGGGCCTGATGGTGCAAGTGTCCTTTAAAAGAAAGAAAGGCATCAGATGCCATAGTGTCACTACAACAACTGGGCACACTCTGTTCCTGTCTTCCTGGACCTCTCCATAGCCGAGTGCGGGCTTCGTCAGCACAGTAGTGATCCCCAGACATTCTTCTTGACTTGAAATGTCAAGCTGCAGCTGAGTCACAAATGGAACGTCCATTAAAAAATATGCTTTATCTACCCTCCTGCTGGCTTGTCTGTTTTTTCCCTGGAAGCATTTTTCTTTGTTCCTACTTTAGAGATTCTCAGTTAGGAATGGAGAAAGATTTCCCTGAAGCCTGAAAAAGCTACAGAGATTCTGCTGTTTCATTGAGTATAATAATAAGAACACAATTGTCTAGTGAGAATCATCTTTAGTTTTTAGTGCTAGGAGATGGATCCTCATGCATGCTTGGCAAGTACTCTGCCGCTGAGCAACATCCCCCAGACCTGTGACCATCATCTTTTAGACATTCACAGTGTGGGAAATGTATCCCAGGGCCTCATGCATGCTAAGCAAGCACTCAAACATTATCTTTAAAACACACTTGTCCTAAGAAGCGGGGAATTGTTTCAATAAGTAGCTTTTAATAATGTGTGAAATGGTTTTGTCATATGCAGAAAGCATTTTATCTGGTATATTTCAGGTGGTGTGGGTGCCCTACAGCTTCATGGGGTACAAAATGTGCTCTTTTGTCCCAATTCGAGGGGACTCATAGAGGGTGTGCTTACTAAAAATAGATGCCCTTCTTCTTCAATTTTTTTTTTTTTTTTTTTTTTGGTACTGGGGATTGAACTCAGGGGCACTCAACCACTGAGCCACATCCTCAGCCCTATTTTGTATTATATTTAGAGACAGGGTCTCATTGAGTTGTGCCTTGCTTTTGCTGAGGCTGGCTTTGAACTGGCAATCCTTCTACCTCAGCCTCCCGAGCCACTGGGATTACAGGTGTGCTCTACTGTGCCAGGCCAGATGCCCTTCTTCTGACTTTGTTTGTGTATGTAAGACCCCAAGTCGCAATTAATTCTGTAAAACAGAATGAATAAATCTCCCTGGTCAACCCTACAGCCCTAAGTGAAAAAGTGCTATCCTGTCTTCCAGAAAACAACTTCAATCAGAAACCCAACCCTTCCTGAGGTTGATTGCACTTAAAACTTGCATGTTTATTACAGATATGTCCTTGTAATAGTTAAATTCAGCTAGCTAGGTACAGTGCCCTGAAGACATACAAAAATCAAGACAAGAGCAGGCTTCTTCTCCCCAGGAAATTTTCACCTAAACTATAAAGGCTTCCATAAATAAAGGCTAAATATATATAGAATAAAGGCTTATAATGGCACAAAATTGTAACCAAAGTCAGCTTCAAACAAGAGATCTTGGTTAAATAAATTATGTTACATACAAACAAGCCATTGAAAAATGATGTCTAGTTGGGTGCAGTGGTTCATGCCTGAAATCCCAGTGGCTCAGGAGGCTGAGGCAGGAGGATGGAGTTCAAAGCCAGCCTCAGCAACTTAGTGAGGCCCTAAGCAATTTCAGGCAATTTTGGGGGGTACTGGAGATTGAACTCAGGGGCACTCAACCACTGAGCCACACCCCCAGCCCTATTTTGTGTTTTATGTAGAGACAGGGTCTCACTGAGTTGCTTAGCGCCTCGCCGTTGCTGAGGCTGGCTTTGAACTCGCGATTCTCCTGTCTCAGCCTCCCGAAGTGCTGGGATTACAGGCTTGCACCAATGTTCCCAGCTTAAACAAATTTTTTTTAAAAAAGGCTGAGGATGTGGCTTAGTGGTTAAGCTCTCCTGGGAGGTTCAATCCTCGGTACAAAAAAGAAAATGAAAATTAAAAAAATGATGTCTAGCCTGGTGCAGTGGTACACACTAGTAATCCCAACGGCTTGAGAGGCTGAAGTCAGAAGATCACAAGTTCAAGTTCAGCTTCAGCAACTTAGCAAGGCCCTAAGCAACTTAGTGAGACCCCGTCTCAAAATAAAAAATAAAAAGGGCTGGGGATGTGGCTCAGTGGTAAGGTGCTCCTGGATTCAACCCCTAGTACCAAAAAAAAAAAAAAAAAATTATAGAAGATACCATTAATGACTTGGAAAGGTTGATTTCCAACTCACTGTAAGTGAAAAACAAAACAAGACCCCAGGGAAATACATTATACATGTCATGTACAAACACTGGAAGGATATAAGTAATCACAGGTCACCAGAGGTTATGTCCAAATGTAGCATAATGAACAATTCTCATTGTCTTACTTTTTCTCTGTGTATTTTCTAGGCTTTCTGTAATAAATGTGTATATTTTGTAATTTGAAAAACTGAAAACCATTTCCCCCTGAGGTGAAAGCAAATGTACCCTAGTGTTATCTACCATAAAAAAATCTGACACTATCCCATTTTTTTCTTTAAGAACACGTATGTGATTGCTTGGCTTTGCATAAGCTATTTCTGGAAGGAGATTGGAGAAATTCCAGTATTGATTGCTTCCAGGGAAAGAAAATAAATGTTTAGGGACATAGAAGATTTTTCACTAAACATTCTTTTATGTCTTCTGAATTCATTAAAACTAGGAAATTAAAATTTTTCATCCATATTAACCGCAAGCCCTCTTTATCAACCTCAGTCAAGTCCTTGCCTTAGGGTCCCTGGTAAGTCTCGTCTGATGCCTGAGACCCCAGCCAGCATGTCCCACCATGGGTAGCACATAAGAGGATAACACATTCCCAAAGCATCCTGTCTGCTCCTCCCAGGAACAGGAAGGCCAAGCGTGCAGAATTGAATCTAGAATGGTCCAGGGGCCACAGCTGACAACACAACCTGCCAGTTACTCAATCCTGCTTGCTTTGCAAGCAAGCTCCTTGCCACCCCCCTGGGGTGGAGAGAAGCTCAGGGAAGGAGAGCCATGGACTTCAATGACTGGGTAAAATACATCGACCTCAATGATCAAAACTGAGCAGAGCCCTCACACCATTACACAAATGGCCAGGCCAGGTCTTCCCATGTGGGAGGTTCCTCCATGAGCCCCAGATCCCTTGATCCCACCCCACCACAGGGTTTGCTTCTAATCCGTGCTATGCATGGAGGTTCTGTTCAGCCGCCCTGGCCTTGAAGATCTCTCTCCTGTTCCACTCTTGGAGTCTCCAAAGCCCCGTGTCCCCAGTGTTACGTTTTTCACATTAAACCCATCACTATGCCCTCTCCCCAGCTCCACCTGATCTTCCCTTTTGAGTATTCAGTACTTAGCTGTGTCTATTCATTAGAGAGAGAGAGAGACAGACAGGCAGACAGACAGACACTAACATGCTTCTAGTGCATCCAAGAATAACCAATAACAATGTTTCTCAAAGTGGGCTCCCAGCCCCACATTTCTTCAATTTATTTATTTATTTATTTATTTATTTTATTTATTTATTTTTTTTGGTACCGGGGATTGAACTCAGGGGCACTCGACCACTGAGCCACATCCCCAGCCCTATTTTGTGTTTTATGTAGAGACAGGGTCTCACTGAGTTGCTTAGTGCCTCGCCATTGCTGAGGCTGGCTTTGAACTCGCGATTCTCCTGTCTCAGCCTCCCTAAGTGCTGGGATTACAAGCGTG